>JAVSBV010000083.1:3318440-3329529 GCA_033117975.1 Parotocinclus spilosoma | reverse complement strand
TTAGGATGAATAAATACAGATCGGGCCGGAGCCTCCAAGTTAAGCGACCATCTTCGCCGAAGGTCACGTGATCCCCCACTGCTTCTTTTTTAAATAACCAGATTAATAAAATACACTGCGGAAGCAGACATGTTTTATCCCCACACAACATGGTATTTTTTGCAAGTCTAGCTTAACACAGGTGTCACCATTACATGAAATCCTGAAAGGCACATTCAAGTTTGTTTATTTATAAAAAGTATGGACTTAGCTGATATTTACTTATGCTACTGCTTACATTGTAAGTCTTAAAGAACTCCTCACGCAGGTAAATAGGAAGAGCACGAAGAAACAAAGTGCGTCTCGTGTTGGTATCATTTTTCTCCTTGATTGACAAATCAAAAGAAACAGTTAAGCACAAGTCTGTTTTACCAATATCATATTAATACATAAAATAATTTATCCTCCTAATTTTATTGGGTATTATAGTGGTTCAGCTCCATACTATTACACATTGTTGTATTAACATTTTAAGTTGGTTATTTTTAAAACGATTACACATTAATGAATCCATAGCTTTTCAAGTCAACTCTAAGGTCAACATTATTAACCAACAAATTAATTCAGACACACAAATATTGTCCTTTAAACAGAAGTATGGATTAATATTTTTGATAGAGAGGGTTAATTACTCTTGTTAGGTTAAGTTAACCCCTAGGGACAAAATGTGAGAGTTGACATTTGACATGTTTGTCAAAAAAAATACATTCTGAGACAAAAAAAATCATAATTAGGGGTGTAAAGGACTAAGGATAAACACACAGTTACACAGACACAGATCCTGGGCAGGTACTCAAATATGTAATGTTTCAGGCCAGAGCAAAAACACAAGAGGTTAGTGAGTAGTGTACCCACTATTACTGTACAATATTTTCAGATATAAAATAATTATACATTAGATATTTATAACAATTAAATAAATGAAAAATATTAAGAGTATAAAGAGTATACAAAAAACAATAGTAATAAATACGCAGATCCAAAACAGAAGCTAAAGAGATCCAATACAAATATCCGAGTCACTACAGATGCCTTTATATTTAGTCAACAGAAAGCAAAGTTACAATTATTTTTGTTTTTTATCATCTGAAAACAATCCGAACTGTGGCTAAGAAAGCATGATCCGATCCGTGCAATATGTGTCCGTTACACCCCTATTAATAATGCTGTGCGAGAAAATTTAATTTGTTAGACAGCCTTACGCTGCAATACTCTGAAATGTCTTCACAAAAAGTTATCAAGTTAATGCTGTTGTCAATGTACATCCCAAACATACCTGGCGATCATAAGTCTCAGTTAGCTTGCGGAGCACCACTGCCACCTTGCCGGTGTGTAGTGGCTTCTGTCTTAACAAGGCGATCAGTCGTGGTGTGTGGTGGTCCAACTCGGAGTAAAACTGGTTCCTCAAATTCACGTTGGTTATGCGGTGGAATTCCGCAAACACCTGCCGACACACAAATACATAAGTATTCTGTAGACATGTTTCAGGCATCTTATTACTAGTTTTCCAATCAATACCTGGTTTCCCTCTGCCTTTTCAACTTCTTGTACGATTTGCAGTCTCATCTTTTCCAGAGTTTCCTGGTTCTCTCCTTTGGGAAAGTTGGGAAGAAAGTTAACCTCAGAACGCCGAGCTCGTTTAATACTAGAATGGGGGTGATCACTTTCAGGGTTGTTCTTGCTCCTCCTGCCCATGTTGACAGACACCTCTGCACATCCAGACCTGGTCAGCTTTGACCAAAAGTTCCCCATCTTGAACTTCAAACTAACTTTCCATCCATAGCAACCAGTGTCACTTCCAAGCTCTCTGAGGCACGGATGTGCAGTAACTAGAGCTTCAGCTGCCTTCCCCATTTCCCTATCATTTGGGTAAGGTTTGAAGTTGTGCATCGTTTCAGCCATTTTTTCTAGGATGTTGTGCTTTTGGGATCTTGTCAATTTCAATGTCTTTCCAGATCTGCCAAATACACTGTTTCCTTCTTCAAGTACGTGTTCCACTTCAAAAGTGGTTGGCACAGGAAAAGAATCAGGCCAGCTCTTCTGACGCAGTGTTAAAGGTGCATGTGAAAGTATGTCTGTATCAGAACTTGCAGTTGAACTTTCATCACATTCTGCTCTCACTACTTTCAATGTACCCTTCTCTGGCAATTCTTCAATGTCCACAAGGACACCAAGTTGTCCATCAAAGTCAGGATCCTCATACTGAAGGCTGAAGTTACCATTCAGTTTTGGCTTGAACTTCTCTTTCATTATGCTCTTCAGTTCTTCTACTGACTTTGGGCGCTCATTTAGAGTGAGCTTCATGGGCAACATCTGTAGCAATATGTACACGGAGTACAATTCTCCGTGGAGCAGCCATCTCAATGCCAATGTTCTGTTTTAACACACAATAAAAGACATACGCACTATGATTAAAGCCATTACACAGTGACTAAGTCTAATATGACCACCACCTTGTTTCTATACCCATTACCAATCTTTAGAGCTCCACTAAGCATATATGGCACTTCGTATACTATTTAGTCCAGCAGTAATACTGAGGTGTTTAGAAGAGCAGAACTACGTTGTCTGATCCACACATAACAGCACATCACACACTAACACACCACAACCATGTCCATGTCACTGCAGTACTGAGAATGACCCACCACCCAAATAATTAACCTATGTAGGTCCTTGGAGAACTACAAAATTACCTTTATGATCAGTGGAGTAATATGGGAGATCATAATAATGATTGGTATAGAAAGGTGTCTCTTTAACTGTCATCATATTGCGTCAGTTATGAAATATACATACAGGATTACGTGTTGTATACTGTGATCTACATTTATATGTATCGTTTTGGTGTAACGAATAGTCTTCCTTGTGTGTTGTAGGCAGAGAGTGGTTGTGGGTCATTGAGCTGCGATACTGTGTGAACTGTCAAACTCCCTGGGGAAAGTTCATATGACCGCAGGTGTTCAATGTAGTGTGATGTGTGTTTTTGGCAAACAAAAACAACCCAAGTGTTAACAAGTAGTATCTGTTCAATTTTGCAGAACAGAGGCAGTTCTCCCACCTGTCCCACAGACACAAACATTTCCACATCATAATCTGTTCCATCAATGTTGACCCTTGATGTACTGTAAATCATGCCGCTGCCTGTTTTTTGTACAATGTACGCCTTTGCAATATCAGGAAGCATAGACACCATCACAGATGAGACATTAGATGTCTGCTGGTATGGCTTAAAGAATGATGGGGCACTGAGATGGTATGCTACCATGTGTTGATGCCTGGTTGCCAATGTTTTTAGCACATTCTTAAAGTTCTGTGTGTCCTGAACAACCCTCTTGAAAAAGCAATGTTTGCCCTCAAATCTCATTGTCCACAGTTGGACAAGTGGCCCAAAACAGTGTATGAGGGTAATGTTCAAGGTAGTGATGTTTAGGCCGGAGTGTGAAACGAGGAAAAACCTTCAACAGCATCTGTCTATGGTCCTGTATCTTTGTCTGCAAATACTGAATAGTTTCCTCTGTAAATGTCAAGGATAGCCCCAACTCAACTATCTCTTTCAAATCCATGAGAAATGTCTATGCTCCATCTCCTTCTGGAATTTTATCACCAATAATCAAAGGGAGCAGTCTAATAAATGTAGAATTTTCATGGCCATTGCCGCCTATTGCGTTCTTTATAGTGAACGTCTTTGGGATAGGCTTTGGTTTGTCAACTTTGTCTGTGTGCTGGTATGGAAAAGACAGGATCCTTTTGTTTAAATACTCAAGAGTAAAGTATTTGCAACGGATCATCTCCCCGATACACAGGGCAAGCTCTATGGGCACATTGCCCTCAAGAAGGTCATGTAGGACATCAGATGGAAAACCAGTGACTGGATGAAAATATTTCAACCTCTGGTTGAGAACACAATCTCCTTGAACACCACTCTGATCCTGACTCTCCCCATTGTCACAGCATGCACATCGAAACCATGGCTGGCTTTTGTCCTCAGGCAAAATTCCCCACTTCCAACTTCACAGGTTTGAATTTGGTCTTTAGAAGCTGTGCAAAATCTGCAACAATATTTGGCCCTGAAGGACTTTGTAAAGCCTGCTAAAGAATGAGCTGCTAGATTGTCAGACACTACACACATGACAGTCCCCCGAACTGCCCAACCAATGGACTCTTGGACCAATGGACAGAAACTTTACACAAGGCAGCTAGCTGAATCACATGCAAGGCTGACCTGTATTTACAAGGGAGATCAGCAAGTACCCAGTACACTGCACTTAACTTGTGGATTTTCCTTGATGTGCCAAGTGGGTTTGCTATTTCAAGATCATCAGTGTACAAAATTAGAGGCAGTGTTAACTCCTCTGAAGAAGACAACAGCTCATTGTCTTTAAAATATAACCCATCTTAAGATAAGGTAAGATAAGATAATCCTTTATTAATCCCGCAATGGGGAAATTTGCAGTGTTACAGTAGTGCAGAGGACTGAACAGAAGAAATGTAAAAATACTTAAAAATCTAAAACTAGAACAAAAGAGACCAGGTATGTTTTGTTGTAGGTAGTGATAAACACTATTGCACCAGGTTGCTAGTTTATGAATAGAAGTAGCAGAAGGACATGAGAAAACTCTCGATAAGATAGGCTCAGATATTGCTATATTCCTTGAACTGCAATAACGTTTAGGTAGATAGGGTCACACCATTACCGTCCACCACTGATGTCGACATTATGTACTTATTCACCTCCAACATATGCACAGCGAGAAGCAGTCAGGCCACCATCAGGTCCCTGTGCCCTCCTCAGGCCCAACTCCAAAAGCCTTTGCCTGGGGCCTGCAGCTAGACGAAACCGTGCTGCATTGGTACACACCAAACTGAGAGAACATAAAAAAAGTACACTGTTCTGAAAATTAACAGCACTAACTAAACCAAATACACGAGCAACATCAGATGACCTGAGCATTAAACACTACACAGAGTGTGTGTGTGCGCTTATATGTTGCATCATGCGGTATCTCAAATAAGGATCACACTGTGGAAAGATGAAAATAAAGACACAAAGCAGACTTTTGAATCCTACAATCTGGGAACGATCACGTTTTGTGTTTGTTTACAATATGCTTGCCTTTACAGAATTTCTGCGCTTTTATGTATTTAGTAATTTGTTGAGCACAATATTATTCAATATTAATTTGTGCTAATAGCATAATTCCCGTATTGTCATACCTGCTTCATCAATCCAGATAGTCAGAGTGATACAATATATATACACTCCAACTGGGATCATTTAGACCCACCAATTGACCTGGTACGCAGACAACATGCAAACTCTGCACATGCAGTCAAGCAGGAATTACTACTAACTCATACTAAGGCCAGACTTTTTTTATTGCTTGTTTTGCGGATCCCCCAACGATCATATATGAAGAATAAAAAAATAAAAAACATAATTTTTTTGGTCTTTCTCGGATCTGCCGCAGCACCAATGGTTGAAAAAAAAAATTTTTTTTTACATTTTTTTTAGCTTTTTCCACCCTCCGGTGGAGAGCCAACGGTTTTCTTCTGTTCATTGAATTTTTTTTCCCCAGATTCACTTTCATTTAATTGTAGGTTAAATAAATGTTATTTTTAAATAAAAATGTATTTCTATTTCTTCCTCTTTCCTTGTACTGATTCCACATAGTCCTCAAGAAATTGAAAAGTGCTGAAAAATAAAGATTTTTTTTGTATTTTTTTCCTCCCTCCTCAGTAGATTCTTAAGTAGAAACATCCGAGGAACAAGCAATTTAAAAAGTCTGGCCTAATGTAAGAAAATGTTTTGTCTGGTCAGACTTGCATTTCAGGTTTGTAACATTTCCACAAAAAGTTGAAACAGGACAACCTGGGGCTAGTAAAGAAACTAAACAATGTTAAATCCAAAACAGATTTCAACAGGTGATTTAGAAATGTATTGAAACGTTTACAAATAACATTCCTCAAATAAGGGATCTGCATATTTCTCTGTTCTGTCTATAGTCCTTACCTGTCCAAAACGGAGAATGTGCAGAGGATTTTGACGTCGACCTGTTCTATCGCATACCTTCAGAGGTGCTCGGAGGAAGGACAAACCAAAATAACACCTGAAATTGTAACTCACTCTGCCTTTTTAGTGCCAAAACTTATTTCAAGGGCTGCGAGCAGGAATGGCAGCATTACGAAGCGCATTCTTGTCTTAACTCTTTTGAAATGCGTTGCAGACCTGACATGCAGGAACGGATGTTTATTTTTGGACAAGTTTATTTATTAATGGATGTCAACAAATTGGAGTGGATCACACAAAACATTAAATCGCTTGGGTTTAAACGGGTCTGCAATTAAATAAAAGTTAATGTTCCAAACACTAGATTGTTGCATTTTCAATACTGCCATGACTTTGTCTGATTTATGGTTGCACTACTCCTAGTAGATGATGTTGTAGTAGTTGTAATAATAATAATTAATAATCATAATAATAATAATACTAAAAGGAAGAAAAAGAATACCTTGCATAGTTGACCAGACACAGCAAGCTGGTTTCTAGCAGCTGAACAACAGCCAGTGGCCCAGACACCTCCAAAATGGGAACCTACATCCAATAAAGACATGTTACCACCTCTTTCTGTGCATTTTTAAGCAAATAATTAGTGTGGTTTCTGTATGTACCCTGGCAAAGACTACTGTGCCCTCGGGTACTGCAGCGACGGACACAGTGGAGCAATCTAAACCTTTCAAGTAAGTGAAGAAATCCGGGTCCGTGTCTGAGGGCAGCACAGAGCGCAGGTACTCAACATCTGTATCAAACATACACACCAAATGCACTGAAAGTTAGCAGAACTCGGAAACATCGAACAGTAATAGCGCCTTTTGTTTGTTACACAGATAAGCCTCAATTGGAGGAAAGATCCACGCAGAGCGCGCCTCTTTAACAAGTCAAAAGTAGTCACAAAATTAAGAAAAGGGGGTTACCATATTTGGTATGGCAAATATAAAAATTGTCAAATTGTCAATGGCAGCTTTTGAGTTCGGGCACTCTGTATGGCTTGCAAAATCAACATTCCCGCGTGTCAGCGTGTTAGGAACTCACTTTCATCGATTCGAACCCTAGTTTGGTATGATAATGAAGCTGAACTGGTTTGGGGGGAGTTGGACTAAAGAGTAAAGGCAAGGCAGCTAACGTGCATAAAAAAACCTGCAAGGACTCTTGAAAAACATTTGGGTCACGAACTGTTTGATTTGTATTATTTAATTGCCTTAAGTCCTTCTTTTGCAACGGTAAGGCGAATATATCCAGTAAAAAAATGTTGAAATGTTACCTTTTACATGTCAAGGCATGAAATAGTAGGTGGGTAAGTTATGTAAAAGTCAAGCTGCAACTTAACTCAACTTAACTAGCTAAAACAGCCCAAACCCACAGGAGATCAGCTAACCTCAGTCCTGGAAAGTAAGGGACCTTCTTTAAGAAGAAGGACGATGTCATGTGGTGAGAAGGCCCACTATCCTGCGCTCTGCCAGAGCACAAAGCAGCATCGATGCATGGACCGTTAGGACCATGTATGGAACGGAAGACTGAGCAAGTTGCTGCAGAAATGTGTAACTACAACCTGCTTGGAATCAGCGAAACACAATGGACGCAGTCAGGACAGAAAAGACTATCAGAGCAGGAGAGATGCTGCTTTACTCCAAAACATCACAAAGAGCGCTGATGGGACGGGAAGCTGACGGTCAGAGGATAATCCCAGCATGCTCACGAACAAAGAGAGTCATCATGAATATAATGCAGCGCTACGCACCTACAAATTACAGCTCAGATAAGGGGAAAGATCAGTTCTAGTTCAGACTTCTGTCCATCTTAAAAACATTATTGAGAGCCATGTCAAGATTATCAGGAGAGACCAAAACGAAAAAGTGTCAGTGACAACACCGGGTACAAAGAAGTGATGGGCAGGCATGACTTTTTAACTCGAACGTCCAGTCTGTCCTGCTATATGGAGCACAAACACGGAGGCAATGATAAAGATAAGTTCAGATCCATCCATCCTTTGGCCGAACACAATCAGCAACCAGGACCTGTGGCAGAGAACCAACCAGCGTGTTGCAGAAGACGAGATCCTGAGACGGCGTTGGGGATGGATCGGTCACCGCATAAGCGCTGACCTGGAACACCGAAGGCAAAGGAAGAGAGGGAGGCTCAGAAACACATGAAGCCAAGACCAAGACCTGGAGTTCTAAGACCTTGATGCTTGATGAACGAGCTGGAGCGGAGACTGAGTTTCCTGGAGCTCTTTTGTAGGCGGCCTATGACCTGGGAGGGGTAGAAGGTGATGATGATGATGCAAAGCTTAAAACAAGGTAATTGTTTTTGGGGTAGATATAGCTATCGTGTGATCCCTAGAAGATATAAACCACATTCCCACATGTAACGTGAAAGGTCACAGAGGCCAAACTCTTAATGTGATGTAAGCTGGTCCTGAAGCTAAATAGCACATAAAATTAACTCTTAAACAAAGTTCATTTACACTGCTCACAAAAATGGGCGGGTATTTCATACGTCAAAATGAAATATCCCCTCATTTTTGTGTGCAGCATACGCCACACAAGCATAGTCTCCAGCATAGAGAGATATTACATTTTGGATTTTGCCCTCATTTTTGTGAGCCGTATTTTATCATTCATGATAACGTAGTTAATAAAATAAAAAACACAATCACTATTAATAAGTACAGTTCAAACAATGTTTTCAAAGTACATATAGAGCTCGCATTCTTGATGTTATTGGGAACACTGGTCCAGGGTTTAGGATTGAACCACTCCGCTTAACCTTTATGTTCATAAACCCAGTCCAGGGTTTGAGCCAAGTTCCTTAGAATCTGTTGCTTCCTGCAATTGGCTCTTACCTTCATGCCATGAGCAAAAAAAAACAGTCCTATGTAAGCCTTAAGATTTATGGAATTGTTATGTTGGTTGATTGATAATTGAAGACACACAAATAAAAATGAATGGACACTTACAGATGCTGGCCAGTAAATTAGAATATCTTCAAAAAGTTTAATTATTTCAGTAATTGCATTCAAAAAGTGAAACTTGTACATTATATTCATGCATTGCACACAGACTGATGTATCTCAAATGTTTATTTCTTTTAATTTTGATATTTATAAGTGACAACTAATGAAAACTCCAAATTCGGTATCTCAAAAAATTAGAATATTACTTGAGGCCAATGGAAAAAAAAAAGGATTTTTAGAAATGTCGGCCAACTGAAAAGTATGAACATGAGAAGTATGAGCATGGGTCGGGGCTCCTTTTGCCTCAATTACTGCATTAATGCGGCGTGGCATGGAGCTTGTACACTTTTTTTCTACCACATTTCTTCCGTCCCTTCACCTGTCCTTTACTGTGCTTTGACACAGAGCTCTGCGAACAGCCTCTTTAGCAATCACCTTTTGTGTCTTGCCCTCCTTGTGCAAGATGCCAGTGGTCGTCTTTTGGACAACTGTCAAGTCAGAAGTCTTCCCCATGATTGTGTAGCCTTCAGAACAAGACTAAGAGACCATTTAAAAGCCTTGCAGGTGTTTTGAGTTAATTAGCTGATTAGTGTGGCATCAGGTGTCTTCTATGTTGAACCTTTTCAACATATTCTAATATTCTGAGATACTGAATTTGGTATTTTCATTAGCTGTCAGTTATAATAATCAAATATATACAGTATACAAGTTTTACTTTTTGAATGCAATTACTGAAATAATTTAACTTTTTGATGATATTCTAATTTACTGGCCAGCACCTGTATATGAGCCTTGGTGCATGTGAACAAGTACAGTACTGGTGTTCTGTTGAAATTCCAAATCTCCAAATAAAAAAGAAATAAGATGTTTTTGGGGAAAAAAATTATATTGAGTACAGAGTCATGGGCTAGTACGGCTGCTGCTGTTTTTCACAAATTATAGTGTAGTTATTATAGAAGCACTTCTTATAAAAATCCAATAAACTGGGGGTATCGGTAAGAAAGAATCGAATTATTGTCCGATCTGAGCACAAATGTGAGTCTAATGAAATCTATTAAAACTCAAGGGGGCACTTTTCTTTCTCTTTTGATGAGAAAAACAACACGGGAGGCTTAAACAAAAGTAATCTTTTCGTTCAGTTCGACCTCACTGTTATCTAGGAGAAATTACTAGTGCTTTTATTTTCCTAAGCTTTTACTAGAATGAACTTTGGACTTTGCTTTCGTATGTGCATTTTACCGTAGTAGATAAACTGCTGAAGTCGAAATTTCTAATAGCATGTAAATAAAGTTCTGAGCGCACTGCACAGGGGCAATTTAAAGTATATAATATATCTAATAATAATATATAATATTAACTTTTGTTGCCTGTACTCTCTTTGAGTAGCCTATTTAGTGAGAGTTTAATCAAAACTTTCCCTAAAACCTGGACTCCTTTCTCATGGTCATAGGTTTGCTTATTTGTTTCACACTAACCTTCATCTGTGAAACGAAAGTTCCGGAGAAACAGCAGACAGTCGCTCAGACCTGCAAATAGAGAGAAACCGCCATCGAACGGATTATCCCGGAAAAAGAGCTCGAAAACAGCGAGTTCCGAGTGTCTGCCTGCACGCCAGTATGCGTACGCCATGGTAAACTGGTATAAATCAGTAAGCAAAGGAGGAACGCGTTGGCGAACAGAGCGCTCCAGTGCATCGTACGATTTACTCGCCATGTTCTACTGACGGTATTATGGTTTCACACCAGTACTGTTTCTTCTGCACCACTTTAAAAAGGGGGCATGGTTCAGCATGGCTGGGCTGGGCGGGTGGATCCAGTAAACGTGTTAAGCCAAATTTCATCTAAGGCCAGACTTTTGTAATTGTTTGTTCCTCGGATGTTCCTACTTAAGAATCTGCTGAGCAGGGAGGAAAAAAAATACAAATAAATCTTTATTTTTTTTTAGCACTTTTCAATTTCACGAGGACTATGTGGAATCAATACAAGGAAGGAGGAAGAAATAAAAATACATTTTTATTTAAAAATAAAATTTATTTA
>JAVSBV010000083.1:3298157-3311089 GCA_033117975.1 Parotocinclus spilosoma | reverse complement strand
CATTTAATATGTTACATAGAACGTCCCGTCTTCTAACATAGGGCATGTTCGTTTAATCGGACCAGCCGGTTATTAGGGCCAAAACGATCGCCTCCCGATGTGGTCCCATTAACCGGATTTGACTGTATTTCAAAACAGTGAGACCAATCCTTTTATTTTTACATGATAAATATGAAACAAAAAAGACTCAACGAGTGATTGTGACTCAGTCTTAATAGCTATATAGTTCAAATATGCAGGTAGTATTTGGGCTATCTTTGGTGGGTGGGCGGTATGGATGTTGGGGGTTCGGGTATGAGTGTATGGGTATGGGGCAAACAAAAAAGTGACATACAAGTTCTTCTGGAAGCACCTGTAGTTTTCCTATTACAGCTTTAAAATGCTGTTCATTGAGTTTTGTGAATCCGTGGGACATTATTCTATTTTTTTATTCACAGTGCCCAGGCATAAGCGTGTCCAGGGCAGACCAAGCTTCAGGAATCTCATCAACCAAGTACCTTTAATAATCCCAATTTAAAACCGGTTAGATCCTAATAACAGAATAGATACTAATAGATCCTGGACCAAGCCGTTTCACTAGGCCAAAAACGGAATGTGCTAAAAAACGTTTTGCTGTAAAGTCCCGTCACCAATAAGAGCATGTAGCATGAGCCGCTAGCATCGCCTCAAGTCAGGAAAGCAGATTCTGATGCACTGCAGCACTAAAGTGTGTGAGGATTGGGAGGGAAATGCAGAATCACGGAGACTACTTCTGATATTTATGTGCATGTCTGTATACAGAGACAGAGAAAGCGTCCAACACGGGCCGTGTAATCCAGAGGTTCAAGAGGAAAGGGCATTGCTGAAAGAGGTTATGCCTTCAAATTTGCATGTCAACGACCATCAGCTTGTTTTGTAGTTTATTCTAGGAAGCCTATTTAGGCTATAAAGCCTCAGGAATGTGAAATCCAGGAGTGGATGTTTATTAAGGCATAAAACGACCAGATAAAACGTAAATAAAAATCGCAGTCAACGGAACTCAACTACACCAGGCAAATCTGTTCCGTGTATTTAATATTTTATGTGACATTTTAGCTTCGTGTGGCCATTCATGCCTGTGGCGTCATGTAGGGATGAAAACTACAGCGCAGTGGGTCAGTGTCAGAGGTTTTCATTTCACCCTTTGAGGACCAAGGGACACGTTTGTCCCGTACTTTAAATTGGGCGCCGAATGCGAAAGGGTTCAAGTGAAGCACGGGAGAAATACGTCCATTTAGTCTGCTGTAGTAAACTCACGAAGATAATCAACCGGATGTAAGGTTGATTGGTTTTAATACCATGTATGATAAGTTAATCATGTTATAAAAACCTATTTACTAAAAGCCATTTCGCGCTGCCGTCTTTTCCAGATTTGTGCAGGGAAGCCTCGAGCTCTTCCGCCTCTACTCCATCTGACAGTGCCTCCATTCCCTCCCCGGGCACCCCATCCAAGCTCTCCCTGCAATCCACGTCGCCCTTTGGACCCCGCCTGGTTCTGTCCAAGCCAAATACGTCCACTCGACCTCAACCAGAGGGTGCCAGCTTTGATTCGGGTGGGCACACTGTGGGCAAGTTAACGGGAAGATTTGGCAGAGGCGTGTGCAGGAGAGGGCCAGTGAAAATGGAAAGGATTAAAGTTCTGACTGGATCAGAGGTGGAAAGCGACTACCAAGATCCTCAATCCATGGATGCAAGGGTCGTTATGGGGCAAGAAGCTTTGCTAAAGGACACGGAGACGCAGGTTGGCGCGCTGATAGGCGCTGAGAAGACGGGTCAAGGGTTGTCCGGTTTGGAAACCATTCACTCAGATACTACTGCACTTCTTGTGGGGAGTCCGGATAGGTTAGAGGAGAAGTTTAAGCTTGATACTGGCCAGGATAAGTCTTTAAGCCAGAGCGTGGAACAGGAAACAAGTTTAGCTCAGATGCTTGGATGCCCAGTTGCGGAACCCAAAGCGGCCGGCCCCGAGCGAACAGAAAGCAGCCGCTTTTTCCTAGATGAAGAAGGAGACGCAGTGTCTCTATCTCAGGGTGAAGTGCCTTCCTTGTCCTTTTCGGAACCCTCCTATCCAGTGGATCCTCAACTTATTGGTGCGCTTCCCGGATTGGACCCAGACCGTTATTACACCGCCCCGTCTACCCCCATTAAGATGGCCTACTGTGCGCATCCCAAGCAGCAATGGCATCCATGTAGCCCAAGCACGGGTCCCGGTTCTCCAGCCGATGAGTCCGATCTATGCTCCCCACCCACTTCTCCATCTGGCTCTTACATTACGGCTGAAGGCAGCAGCTTTACCTCCTCCTATACCTCTGGGACCTCTCACTCCTGTTCGCCGAACCTGATCACAGAGGCTGAGTTGCAGGAGGTTCCTGCTTGCTACGTGGGCTCTCTTTCTGAAATCGGGGACGAGATGGCAGATGAGCGACTCCTGGCGGAAAAGGAGAGTTTTCTGTGTAAACCCGCCATGCCAGAGCTGGCTGAGAGTGAAGAATATGATGAAGAGAGTCTGAAGAGGAACAATTGCAGGCCTCGTTGGGTGACGGAGAACGATTCGCCTCAAAGCAGCAACAGCAGAAACGCAGGCTCCCAAGACGGGGTAGGGGGACCCGAGTCCAAGTCCTTAGTCCAAACCGAAATTCAGAGACCCACTGACCTCGCCCATCCTTTGTATGAACCAGATCCAGACCTGGATCTTGATGCCTGCGTCTCGGAGCACTTTTCCAGACAGGATGCTCCTCTGAGCCTTGAGGAGGATTTCCCCCCAGATTTGGCATGTTCTTCGCTTTTCAGTCACGGACTGACCACAGCTACGACCCCGCTGGAGACAGATAGCCTGACCCCGGCCACTTGTTCATCAGAGATTTCGGACACTGACAACAACAGCTTGTATAGCGAAATGGGATCTTCTGCCGGGTACTTCCAAGGGTGCTCCAGAGAGGATGGTCCTGGAGGAGATGGGATGATCCCTGCCTCCATGCTGCCTGTCCATGCCAGCTTGATTTTCCAGGCTGATTCTGTGGAAATAACGCTGTTCCCTACAGACGAGGAACCAGAAAACGCGGAGGACGCGTACGCGGCCGGGGAAGAAGAAGGCGACGTGGACGAATACGACGACGAAGACGACGTGGACATAAACGACGACAGCGACTTGGAAGAGCAAGTTGAAGCCATAAGGATCGGAGGGAGAGGCGAGGATGACCCAAACGAAGAAGACACCTCGGCCTCGTTCCTAAATTCGCTTTCGGAGAACTCAATAAACGAAGGAGTGGACGAGTCATTCGCGTATCAGGACGACACGGAGGAGTCGATCGATTCCACCTCTTGTAACGGAGACGAAGACGACCGCCGGTACAGCACGGAAAGGCACGCCGAGCTTGCCCAGTCATTCCCCGGGCGGGACGAACTGGTGAAATCAGCAACTCACGCCCAACCAGAATCCTCTGAAAGTGAAAGCGACATGGAGATCTCCTCTGGATCCTCTGGGCCATCGAATTTACTGATTCGTCATCACGTTTGCGCAGCAGTTCCCGAAGACAAGGGCGTAGCAAGAACATCCGAATCAGATCACGCAGAAAAAGTCGTTTCTACGACACAGATCGCAGACCAAAGCGAGAAAGGCGAGGACGGCACAGACCTTACAGAAATTGCCGACGTGGAGCCTGAACATAACGTTCATACCAACACTCAGGACCCTCAAGCTCAAGGTCAGCCTACGGAACTGGACAAGATATCAGGAAGCTGCAGTAAGCCGGTGCTTTGTACGCTTGGTGCCACAGCTGAGGAGCTAGACCATAAAAATGGAAACAACTCTGATTTCATTGATACTCCTCTCCAGCTCGACGATACAGAAACAAACGATCTTAACAAAGGCGTCCCTTTGTTGTCGCACCCTAAAGACGACTGCAGCCCCACAAACATACCGGTTTGTGCATACCCAGAGCTGTCCGATGTACCCGATAACTTAACTCCAGCTGATATTTCCCCATGCGAACGTTCTCTGGACCAAGACAATCTAACTGAAAATCAGCCTGGAGCTGACGATATAGGTCTTGTCTCTCAAAACGTGACCTCCTCAACCTACAGCGCGCTGGCCATTTCGCCAAAGAAAGAGAACTCTGAAAGTCGTACGGCGGCAAACGCGGTTCCTTCCGAAGGCTGGGATGCAAAGACGCAGTGCTGCGACTTTGAGGCAGAGAACGTGTTGATGTGCGAGATAGCTGGGTCAGCGCTCAAGGGTCTACCCGAGAGCGCCAACATCGCGGCCGGAGATGACATCACGGGTGACCTGGAGGACAACAACAGCTACTGTGGCATGCCCGAAAATAATGACCGTGCCATGCTGGAGTCCAACATGTCCACTTGGAGATCCATCGAGGATCTGTCCGAGGCGGGAGGAGGCGAGGACGATGCGAACAACCTCCAGAATCCGGACGGCAACGAACTTTTGCAGTGCCGTTCTGAAAACATTCTGGAAACCACGTGGCACGATCAGGAACATAGTGAGTCAAACGCACAATCTGTAAGCGTGCCCCTAAATATTATTGTGCGAGATGGCAAGTACGAGCAAGATCAAACCCCGAACGCAAAGTTGAACATTCCTGGGGTTTGCACATCAAGCACGTCAAGTCCTGATTTTTCTCCAAAGCACTCGTCGCGGTGGAGTCACTTGGAGTCTGCTCAAGAGCTTGACGAGTCGCAGAGATCAGCTTCGACCTGCTTGTACAAACAAAATGATCTCCATGGGCCCATTCCAAGAACGGATGCATCAGACAAATCAAGCAGCCGAACGAGCCACGATCTCCCCAAACCGGTTTGTAAAGTAAATACCGACTGCACAGCCTCAGGAAACAAATCTATGTTGAATTTAGAAGGGGGGTCATTCGGCAATTTTGACTACAAAAGGAAATCTAGTTTACCCAAGCGGGACGCTTCTGACAGCTCACTCGTACAAAAGCAGCGAGCAACGTTTCCCATTAAGGAGGTTCCGGCTGGGGGAAAAAGACAGCCAAGTGAACCCGGGAGTGAAAGAAGTGCACGACAAGAGTTGGACCAAAAAGAAAAGAGGTCAAACGAGGACGACGGTGAGGGCAAAGAGGACACACACGCGCCACCCAAACCGAGCACTTCCGAAATGACCAAAAGAGATCTGAATAGCAGCCGAATTAATCACGGTAGACAAGGAATGGGTCCAGAGCACGGCGTGCTACCAAAGGAACCCCTCGTGTACGTCACCAGAGACACAGAGGGCACATCCAGTACCAGTACCAGTACCAGTACCAGAGTGTCTACTCAAGAGACCCAACAGCAAGCGCCGGGAACACCCACCAGTGAAGCGACTGGCGAGCAAATGTCAGTCCAAACTATTTTCCGTCCTGCACTGTCCTGCACTTTGAACGAAGAGCGAAATGTCAGCGAGTCGAATGATCTGTGCAGCTCAGATCAGCAAAAAGCACTTGAATCTCACAAAAGCACACAATACGCTGAAGATAATCACCCTTCATCTTTTGGTTCTCGACTGAGCAGGAGACGTTCCTCATCCACGCCTGTACTGGAGGACCTTCCTACCCCCATACAGGAGTCACAGTCCTCATTTCTCAATTCTCACATACACAGCCTTTTTTCGTCGACGTTACACGACGGGTCGTCTCGGCGCGAGTCCCAGAGACCCCTGCCACTGGCCGCCGTGGGGCTGCCGGCAGCGGAGTCAGATGACGACTCGCCGGTGTCCCTTCCCATACAGGACACGTTGAACGACAAGTCAGACTTGAGGGCAAGGGCGTGCAGTCACGGGAGCTTTGAAGGTGAGTTGAGAAAAACGTTTTTGTTTATTTTTTTGTCAACAGTTGGTTTTGGGATCAAACTGCTTAATAGGGAGGTGGTTTTATTGTTCAAAGTGTCTTTATATATTTGGTCCACTCTCTCTCTGTCCCTCTCTCTCTCTGTCTGTCTCTTTCTCTCTCTGTCCCTCTCTCTCTGTCTCTCTCTTTCTCTCTCTCTCTCTCTCTCTGTCCCTCTGTCTCCCTGTCCCTCTCTCTCTGTCTCTCTCTTTCTCTCTCTCTCTCTCTGTCCCTCTGTCTCTCTGTCCCTGTCCCCATATCTCTCTCTCTCTCTATCTCTCTGTCTGTCTCTGTCTCTGGAACATCTTTTTCACATCTTTCTGGTCCAATCTCTCTCTCTGTCCCTTAGTCCCCCCCTCTCTATCTCTCTCTCTCCCTCTCTCGGTCTGTCTCTCACTCTCTCTTTCTGTCCCTGTCCCCCTCTCTCTCTCTCTCTCTCGTTCATTCATTATAACTTTATTGGTACATTATTGCCAAAGTTCTTACAAACAGAGGCAATAAATGAATATTTTAATACACAAACAACCATATACATGTATGTATTTAAAAATTGGGTAGAACACGAAAGATCAAATAAATAAATAAAAATAAGTGTACTAATTATAGGAAATATATTTGAAAAAGAAATGCCTTTGAATGTCTTTATGAACCATTTTAAGATATTGTAAGCCTGTTCCACTTGTCGTGGTTTCTGGTGGTTGGGCTGCTGTGATCAGGGGATTACCACTCACATGGGATAATTACACACTGCTGTGCAGACACAGTCTGTTCTGCAGTTATGCCAGCCTGCAGCCCGACCACGGGCACGAGGAGACACGCTGCAGTGCTGCATCAACAACGGCTTGGCGAGGGTGCGAGGATCGAGACGTGTCATTCACAATAATTATATAGGGGCATGCTGTGCTGGAACGGATCAAAAATGCATTACAAACAACAAGCAAGAGAATTTTAAAATGAAATATCGCCTCATTAGAGAGAATACACAGTACTACTTCCAATAGCGCAGGCACATAGACTTACGAACGGCATTGGTTGAGACAGCTTGTTTTGATAATGGTGTACAGGAGAAATCCCTTTGTTTGTATTTTGTTTCAGTGTGCCAGGAACACAGACAGGACACAGAATCTCCTAGCAGTATCAGATGTCTAGGACACAGAGAGGCTAGTCCTGTTCACAGGAAGTCAAACCTGGCCAGTGAAAGCGAGATCTTGCCACCCCACAGTGGTCGCCATGGAATGAATCTCTCCTTAAAGAATACCAGTAAGTTTACCTGGATTGGATTTGGCAACCCGAGAAAAACGGATGCTTGTGACGTGGTGCGTTGAATTGACCGAGTTAAAAGAGGAGAGTTATTTACTCTTAAGGTTTTAGAGCAGGACTTAAAAAGGTTGTGAAAGACTCCTTGACTATCCTCTCTGTATCTCTTAAACACACAGTGGGCTCATGTAACGATACAGACAGCGATGGTTCAATTCCAGAGCTGGAAGAGCCAGACAGGAGCCTCCTGAGACCCTCAGACCCACAGGTAAGAACAGCGCTCTAAACAAGTTATGGGATCCAGTCAGCAATTACAGGTATGCGCCCGTTAACGACCCCATTATGTCGTGTGAAACAAGTCGTTGGCGAAAATGGTCTTTGACCAGACATTACCTTGGTCACCTTAGTCTTTTGTGGTAGTGTAATGTAAACAGAAAGAAAGAAAACTGTGTGCACACGTCGGAGATAACATTGAAAATCTATAGTTCTTTAGTACAGAGCTTAGATTATAATAATGATAATTATCAATCACACCCGCTGTAGAACCTTAGAGCCAAATATAACTTGACTTTTTTAATAGCTCGTTCCTCGGATGTCCCTAGTTAACAATCTACTGAGAAGGGAGAAAAAATAATAAAAATATGAATCTGGAAAAAAATTTAATGAACAGGGGAAAACCGTTGGCTCTCCACCGGAGGGCGGAAAAAGCTAAAAAAATATATATTTTTTTTTTTGCCAAATTTCAACCCTTGGTGCTGCGGCTAAAACTAATATTTTTTTGGTATTCTTCAAATATGATCGTCCGCGTAGCTGCGAAACAAGCAATCAAAAAAGCCTGGCCTAAAACACACCTCGCTGGCTGCACACAACCAGGAGGGAATGAGCCCACTTGAAACATAAACTCTGCTTTCCAGACACAATGTAGGATCACCTTAGATTTAAGGCAGTAATATGCACACGCTGAGGTTTTTTTTTATTGGTGAGCGGACGACGGGATGGTCCTTAAAGGGCGCGTAGCCGTATTTGAAAACTCGAAAACAAAAAAGCTGATATTTCTGAGCTTAGAACAAAAACAAGTGCAACATGAGTGCAATCTGAGTTAATCAGATATCTCCATTAGATATCACATTCAACAGCTGATGAGTCAGTGAGCAAAACTAAACAGAGCCGAAGCGAGAAGAAAGCGCGGAAGGTAAGACTGATCCTCTTGATTAGATCTTTTTTTTTAATAATAACACCATTTTTTGCTTGAGTCTCCGTTGTCGCCGGTGTGTCCTCAAGGCAATGTCCAAGCTCGGGTTGAAACAGATCCACGGAGTAACACGCATAACCATCCGGAAGTCCAAGAATATCCTGTTTGTCATCACCCGCCCCGACGTCTTCAAAAGCCCCGCGTCGGATATCTACATAGTCTTTGGGGAGGCCAAGGTGGGCACGTTTGCACAACGATCGTGCTCTGGCACCACAGATATGACCTTCTCATGCCTTTTTTTTCTCTCTATCAGATCGAGGATCTGTCACAACAGGTGCACAAGGCTGCCGCCGAAAAATTTAAGGTTCCCCTCGACCCTTCTCCCGTCGCCCCAGACATCATGCCCAGCCTCACCATAAAAGAGGAGAGCGAGGAGGAAGAGGAGGTGGAGTCAAAACCCTTATGAAATCAATTCGTTTCATGGTTCTGTCCTTTTTTTATGGCCGCCTGATCCTGGATCGCTTTCCGTCGTTTAGGTGGACGAAACCGGCCTGGAGCAGAGAGATATAGAGCTGGTGATGGCCCAGGCTAACGTAACTCGTGCTAAAGCTGTCCGCGCGCTACGTCACAACAAGAACGATATCGTCAACGCTATAATGGTAAGACACGGCTTCGTTTTATCTTACAGGAAAGAAAGCCACGCCCGGCTATGCAGTCTCTACACAACGAGGCAAAATTTAAAACCAGGTTCTTCAGCATTTCAAAGCAGAGTAAAGGTGGTGCTCCTTAAATATCCAATAAGTGCTAAATAAACTGAACCACGCTGATATATAACCCAAACACGGAGCCTCTCTGGACTAAACGGTTAAGATAAATGAGACAGAAATTAAAATGGTTACGGAGATGCCTACAAACTCCGAAGCCAAACAAAGGAGGTAAAGTTTCTCTATTTTCCCCTCAAAATAGCATCACTGGTCATAAACCTGGCCAAAAAATTCAGCACAAAAAGCATCAGAGGTCAGAAATAAGACAGCAACGAGCATAAACTCTATCCTTAAAAGTTTAATCATGTGAGAAAAGGCCAGCTTTCATCTCCCAACAAAGTAAAGTTGCAATAATGTTCCTTAAACATCAAACATATTGTTTATATATATATATATATATACACACATTATTGTGCAAAAGTCTTAGGCCACCATTAGATTTGTTCTGTTAGCCATCATAATGACCATACATAACATACAGTCATGGTCATCTTCACCAGCTTTCATGATCTTCATTCTAATCCTTGTAAGAGTTGGGACACCTTAGCCTGTCCCCCTTCTGAAAAAGTCTTTTTTTTTGGGCTGCCACCCTTCCCAAAAGCCCATTCCTGATCAAGCTTGTTTAGACTAAAGAAGGGTGAACTTGGTATCCCAAAAAAGCTGCTCACAAAAATAGGGGGATACTTTAAAATGAAATATCCCTTATTTTTGTGAGCAGTGTACTTACCGCTGCGGTCTATAGAATCTGGTTGTTTGTGTTTTAATATTGCATGTAAAATGGCCAGTGCTTACTGGTTGTAGTCTTTAAAAAAGATGAGGCTGAGGAATAATTGTATGTGGTAAATATACCATGCTAAAACAAGGATAGATGTAATCTTGCAGCGGCCTAAGACTTTTGCTCAGTACTGTATATATATATATATATATATATATATATATATATATATAGCCTGACAGTTAAGTATAGAAAAGATTTAGTTCAAAGTCCAGTGGTTATTCGATTGAATTTAAAGACCATAGGGTACACTGTACATTCATACACATATCTTTATTAAGTAACAGCTTCCTTTATGTCAATCTACAGGAGCTAACCATGTGAGGCGAGGTCTTACCAGCTTCCTGCTTCTCTCCCCGGCGTACCCGTCTCCCAATACAGCAAAGCTGCTATGTTGTACCTTAAATATTCCATACCTGCTAAATAAACTGTAAAAAAAAAAAAAAACTCGGTGTTGTTTGACTTGTTTTACTGATGGGAAACCGAATCCATCTGTGATCGCCCACGCGCAGTGTGACCAATACGCTCGGGTTTGGGGTGTGTAGTGTATCCGCATTTAGTCACGCTTGTGTTAAGGCAAACGTGCTGCTTTGGAACGCCAGCTTGTGACTGACCAACGCAGAAGCAGATGGGATGCTGTAAATAAGCAACTAAACCCAAGACTGCAAACCAACACGGCGCTGTTAAATAAAATAAAGCTCTGGGAAGAGTCACGCCGATCAGCAGTACAATTACAAATTACAAACGGCTATAAGAAAGGCGTGAGGCGACACACTCGGGCTCTTGGAGGTCACCTGGAAGGTACGTGCGATCTGCTATGACATTAAAACTATTTACATTTAGGGAATTTAGGAGACTTATCCCTTATCCAGAGCGACCTACAACTCAGACAGTCTATAGAGTCTTACAATTTAGGCAATGGTGGGTTAAGGGCCTTGCTTGGGGCCCGAGTCCAGTACCTTAACCACTAGTCTTCTAACCATTTCCACGTTTTGGACGTAATTAGATGTTTTATCAGCTTCACTTACCACGTAGATGGACTTTTTGTTGTTGGACAATTACCTTGTTCCCTTTTCCGTCCAACGGAAGCCTCTGGTGAGGCGGAACAGAAGACTTCAGGTGTCTCGGGGCGGCAGAACCTGGCCTTAATGTTGCCATTAACCAAGAACTATGCGTTTCTGACTCTCAGAAGTCCTCAACACAGGGGCGGAGTCAGTCATATCCCATGGCGTCAAGGGTGCCCCCACGTGACTCGGCAAAAAAATTGCTTTGGTACATTTTACCATAGTAATACATATCAAGTGAGGAAATCGTTTGACTTTTTGTTTTGTCGTTTTAATTTTGATAAAAAAAAAAAACAAAAACACAAAAACTAGATTTTCAGGACATGTAAATGCGGCGATGCGTTATTCTTGAAATGCAGACGTCGGTTTGTTCAAACGTCTAGCACCGTGTGAGAAACGCCTACTGCAGGTGATAAGTAGTTTTAAAACATCCTGTTTTAATCGCTCTCGTTAACAGGACCGGTAGGTTTCTTATCGATTTCACAGCCCTGTAGCTTTGCGTTGAGGTTAGCGGCCCTAAAACGTCTCCATTACGACTCGTACATGATATAATTCAACGTTCAAGCCCGCATTAATTATGAACCTATAAATGACTAACGAGTTTGCGTTCTGAAAACCACAGTCAGACGTTCCGTGAGGTTACAGGATGATCTGTGAGACTAAACGTAGGTTTCGAGTAAGAAAACCAAACACTGCGTGATGTGGTCAGTGTGTGCTGACCCCGTTACGCCCAATGAGGCTTCAGTTCTTGGAGCACACGTCCTGTCGTTCCGGGCGGGCGGGATCAGCTCTTGGGAGGCAGGACGTTGGCTTGAAAGTGACCCTGGTTGGTGATGTTCCCAGCAGGAAAGTACCGAGCGACCACAAAGGTGGAGCCGTCTGACGCCACGGCTTTTCCGACACCCATCTTCTTCGAACTCTTCCACACCATTGCAGTGAAATGACCTGAGGAGAAGATTGCGGGACTGTAACATCACTAGTGCGTCACTCTTCTAAACTTTCACGGTTGCCATGTGAGTACAAGTTCAAATGTTTATGTGCAGACAAAGTGGATGGATACCGCTCACCACAGCTGGACTCCTTTTGCCAGTGGGTTAGTCACCGTGGACTGTTAAATGGTAAGCATGGACGTGGTATGCAGAGAGAAAAGGAACATCCTGGGAGGGTTTGGTTTTAGTTTTTGGAATGTCTTAGTAATTCAGTGAGTCACATGAACGCTTTGCTCTTCCACTCGCCATCATTTTCGGCTTTTCTGCCATAACTAGGGGTTAACACCAAAAAACACCAAACCCGGGTACAATCGAAAAACACTATGATATGAGGAGCGACTTAATATTTCATAATTCAGCACCCTTATACACAGTGACTCACATCTGATACAGTCTAAGCAATTGTAGTTTAATGATCTTGCTCAAGATCCCAATAGTGACAGCTTGACAGAGGTGGGATTTGAACCCCGGCCCATAGTTCGGACGCCACAGTCCCATAGAGAGTCTCTATAGGAGCTCAAATCTGTTATGTTTTAGTGTATGGTGTGGGTCTTACCAGTGCCAGGGGAGAATCCAGGGTGGTTGAAGTTGTACTGATTCACCTCGTTATACCAGCGATCAGACACATCCTTACCTGTGAGCAAACCAATGCACAGAGTAATCAATAATCAATCAACACACGTACAAGTACAATGGAGGTAAAAAAGGTTAAGAGTGCAAGTGTTTGGATCTGTGTGGTGAAGAACTGTTCAGTAAGTACAGTCGATTCCGGTTAATGGGACCACATCGGGACGCGCGTTTTGGTCCTAATAACCGGCCGGTCCGATTAAACGAGCATGCCCTATGTTAGAAGAAGGGATGTGCTATGTAACATATTAAATGTTTATTAAACCTTTTATACGATTTACACGTATAGCGAACGTACAAACAAGAACTACTGTTACTTACCAACTTTGTTTATTGAAAAAAATTTGCAACCAAGTTTTTGGAAACGATCTACAACACAATGTATAGGTACTCAGCATGCGAAGTAATA
>JAVSBV010000083.1:3257288-3272660 GCA_033117975.1 Parotocinclus spilosoma | reverse complement strand
ATGGTCATAATGGGGTATTTTGTGTAGAATTTTGAGGAAAAAGATTAATTTAATACAATTTGTAATAAGGCTGTAACATAACAAAATGTGGAAAAAGTAAAGCGCTGTGAATACTTTCCAGATGCACTGTATAGGGATTAGTGGACACCTGGAAAACCCCAGCGTGAAAAAAGCAAATTATCAAAGTGTCCCACAAGTGGGCTACATTCCAACTGCTCACCTCACTTATGTGTCTCTTTGGCTCTGCACACTCAGTTGACAAAGCTTTTTCTTGCACAAATGGCTGGACAATATGCTGACCAGTCAGATTCTCTTCCTCCTGCTCACAGAGTAGGTCCTGACGTTCTGGACTCAAAACTGTCAGAAGCTCTCTGTTCTCCTGGTTACATAAATTGAATTGAGACTTAAATGATTTATCTCCTAAAGTGGCTTTACTTTATAACTCTAGTGTTAACATAATATTAGGTTGCATATACACTGCTCACAAAAGAATAGGGGATATTTCAATAGGGAATATTTAATTTTGAAATATCCAGGTATTTTTTTTGAGCAGTATATTTATATCATTACTAATTTCTCAAACATACTTTCTCAATTTAGGGATTTGCTCCCTATGGACAAGAGAATTGGACAAAAATTTTCTTGGATCCCTATACCGGTACTTCAGGTACTGTATTAACTGTGAACGCTTTTCAGCTACACTTTAATCAGGGACCCCAAAATTATTATTCTTCTGATTTTCATGCAAATAATTTACTGACATATACTCGCTCCTTGATAACAAAATCCTCATTAACCATGATTTTACCTCAAAAATGTTCTTGCACTCCGTAGAAGGTCTCTCATGTCTGTGCCAACGCTGGAGAAACTGATGCAGTTGCAGTGTGAGTAGCTCAAGACTGTCCTGGTTATTGTTCTGCTTCTTACTGCTGTAGGAATGGTCAGTACATAAGTCTGTTTCTAGTGTCTTTTCAGGTTTTGAATCTTCACCCATTTTTGATATAATTGTTTTTGATTCATGATGATTGGACATTGGACATGATTTTACCAGCTCTTCAATCTTTGCAATAAGGATCTGCAACTGGGCTTCTAGAACCTCAATTCCGTTGTTCAGGGGACTCAACATTGGATTCAGAACACATGAAGAAGTAATGCTCTGGGAATCAAGCTCAAATTTGTTAAGAAAATGAACGCTGGAGATTAGGTTATGGTTAGATACAGAGAAACCATTTTTTGTTGGAGGAATTATGAACTGGATTATTGATCTAACAAGCACAGCTTGGTCACGGATTGCAAGGAGGACATCTAGGTCTTTCAGGCTGACGCAACCCTGTTCACAGTTCTCCTTACTACAATCTACACTCTCATCAAAAATTTCAAAGACATGAGGGTTCCTCTCCACACCCACTGGCTCCTCTCTGAGGGCCTGACTTGCTGGGTAGTCTTCTGACCTCAAGCACATTATCTCTACATTTCTTTCTTCAGACTTTGAGTGGTGATCCAAAACTTCATTTGTCTTCTCTTCATTTTTCAGAGATGACCCTTGTTCCTCCACCAGCTCATCTTTATCCTCTTGGTTCCATCCAGTTCTCTGTTGCATTTCAGTCATTTCTGCTCTCAGCCCACGGTTTTCTACTTCTAACTCCACTATTCGACGGCTTAACAGCGTAGCTTCTTCTTCCACCAGACGAAGATGAACTTTGACCTCTGCTTCACGTGTATGAGCAGAATTAGCTGTACCAGCAGCAACCTGAGCTGCATCCACATCCCCATACATAAGTCTGTACTTGGACAGCTCTGCTCTCATGTTTTCACATTCTACTGCCATTTTAGCGAGCTTCTTACACATGAGGGCTGATTCTTCTTTGGCAAAATGTAGCTGACATTTCATATCATCACTGTCATCCTATTGAAAACATAACATTAGTGTCAATCAGTGTAAAAATTAAACAAAGATACATGTTCTATTATGTAATTTTTTCACTTTTGTAATTTGTACAAATGTAATTCAGCACTTTTGTAAGTCGCTCTGGATAAGGGCGTCTGCTAAATACTGTAAATGTAAATGTAATTAAACACAAATAAACACTGTATTGACCTGTGGACAGAGCTTCTTTTCAGTCTTGCCAGTAGTTGATCTCAGGCTCCTTCTCTTAAGAGAATTCTGGGAAAATACCTACAATGTAGAAATATAATCTTTTTACTCAATGCTCACTTCATTTCAGTTTCATGTTTTGTGATATAGTTAATATTAGTCTAACTGGTACCACATAAACTATTTTAGTGTATGTCCTGTTTATACCTGTATGTAAACTATGTTTCCCCACAGATTCTTACATTAATTGTATTGTTATGTATTATTTAGCAGCTAATTTAACCATTCATTACGCAATTCTAAAAACGTGGTCTACTGTGACTCGAAAAAATCTATGGCAGGTGTCAAACTGTGGCAACAACCATATTTTTTCACAAAGAGCTATATATAGAAGAGAGACCACAATATATATACTATATATATATATATATATAGTATCTCACAAAAGTGCTTAAGGGCCCGACGGTGGTTGCTGCAACCTTTAGATTAGAGTCTGTCACCACTGTCTCATAATTATTTCCATTTACAACATTTAGATGGGCATTTTGCTCGTATCCATTTTACAGATACCAATTCACACCAACTTTGAAGTACTCGAGCTTTGGACCTTCTGAGATGGAATCAGTGTAGATTGTTTATGTAGAGCTGTAAACGCAAAGACGGCTTTAAATCAATCATCTAAAGCCTATCAACAGTTCTTAAACAAACTTAATCAAAGTGGTTAAGAAACCAAGATGGTAATTGGATACCAATTAAAATCTACTAAATAATAGAGTTACAGTGCCATGGAGTCTATAAACCCATACCCCCTTATACACACACCTGCTCCTCCCTCTGGGCCCTAGTGATCAGTGTTTCCGGCTTAAGAGAACGCCAACAGATTAACCACATGTGTGAAGTGAGCTCCAACCAAAGCCTGCTGTGTGCCTTTCTCTCTCTTAGGCACACACACTTTATTTCTGGTGTTCCCTAGGGTTTCTTGAAAAGCTCTGGCTCTATGGGTTTAGTTTCCAGCCACTAACACACAAACACACACACACATACACACACACCCATGCATAGTTTGTCTTTCTGTCATTGTGGGGACATAATATTCTGATCCTAATCACTGTAAACATTTGTTTATATGTTTATACATATATTTTAATATACATACAATTTTATTATTTTTGGGGGGGTGTGCGGTGCTGGGTGGGGGGGTATTTGCTTTGGTCCACGCTATGATATATAAACTTGACCTCGAACAACCACCCACACACACACACAAACACACATAAAGAGGCACATAAACAACTTCTGTTTTCAAGGAGTTCACAAAAGCATCACCCACACACTCTCAGATCGTTGTGTGCACCTACACCATAGCTACTTCACCATTACAAATACATTCATCAGCAACCTGATGTACGGAAGCCCTGATTGGACAGCGTTCACAATGGTCAGGGTTGCTCAGTAGGGCTTGCAGCCTAACCCGAAATTAACTGGGCTCAGGTACATGTACACCTTGGACATGGCACCAGTCCTTCAAACATTTGAGGGTTAAATGCCTTTCTTATGGTCCAGGCAATGGCAGCTTGTTGTTGATGGGATTTGAACCCTGGTCCGTTACTGAGTCCCTTAACCCCTGAGTGAGTGTGTTGTGGGCAAGCCGTTAAGAGGTGATAAATAAACTGTACATTCATGTGCACGAATGTGAAGAGCGTATGAAACCTTGCGGGTGTGAAAATTAATCCACGCATCCATTATCACACTTTATATCAACACCACAGGATCTGGATTAGGTCCTAAAACAACGGTGCATTCCATGAAGCCCCAGTCCAGACCAAAAATGTTAGAGCAAATCATTAGAAATGGTCCAGAAGCTTGACCGTGTCCCAGAACAAAACAAAAAACCTAGAACAAAAACATCCCATCCAAAGACCGACAAAATAAAGAAAACGCAAAAGAGCGAGTGAGAAAAGAAGAAGTGGGAGGATGGAAAAACTGAAAGTACCTGCGGTTGAAACGAAGATCTCTTAAGGAGACTGTCTATAGATGTCAAACTTGGCTAATGCCACAAAAGTCAGATGAAAAAGGCCATGAGGTGGTTCAGTCTTTCACTTGTCCACCCCCGTTCACACTACTAATCTACCCCCTCACTCTCTGTATTGCCCCGCAGGGAAGTCCCGGCCTGCAGGGAGGGTGCACCGCAAACGTTAACGAGGGAGCGTCCTATTAGCTTGATGGAACTGAAACCCTTTCGAGTTGAGATAAAGCCTGAGATATAACCTCACACCATCTCAGTGTAGCTATCATAACATGGTCTGTAGACGTTACAACTCTAGATACGAGGCGTGAACAGAAATCAAAATACCACGCCGAGGTTTCGCTGGTTTATTTGTTTAATGATAGAAAGTCGCGGCCTCGACGTGTGCGCGCGCGCGTGTGTGTGTGTGTGTGGTGTGTGTGTGTGTGTGTGTGTGCCTTTGAGAATCTGGAGGGGGGGGGGGGTCCAGGCTCATTCTTGTGCTAAAGCTCTGCTGCCACTCGTCACAGCGTGAGTCCGGCCCCGCTGATCCCCCTCAACAAACTCACTAACAGCTGATCAATATTACATGAGCCACCCGATGCACACACACACACACAATACACATTCGCAGTAGCGGTGTGTGTGTGGCTCAGCCCCTCCCGTCTTCTAATAGAGGGCTTTAATGAAGACTCCAGGGGGATCTGCTACCTGCCACTCCAAATCGATTTGCTCGCTTGCTGAATGACAGCTTTACCAAACCGGCCTCCACCTGCTTCTGAGTGTGGGTGGTTTCTCGAAGCTCCAAATATCAGGATCAAATAGACGATGAAATAATGATTGTTTCCTACGTCCTTTGCCTTTGACTGGCTCAGTTTCAGCTATAGAAACGTCTTGAGTGAGCCACTTAACCCTAGATTATAAACTGTAATTTGTTAGGAAGTCACAGGGCACCCCTTTATTTCAGAAACAATACGGAATCTGAAGACCTCAGCAAGTTACGGGTAAGGGGGCCAATCTTTTAGGCTATGCCTATGCACCATGCACCATCTAGGATCAAGCCGCCATATTGGATCAGGGGCAAGTTTTTTCCACTGGGAAGGTGGTCATGTAGGATATCAAAGAAGACCAGAAGACCATTTGGTATGTAGTGCACAAACAAGGTACGAGAAACCTGTGGACACACTTGATTGTAGTTCAGTTGGCAAATTTGGTGAGGTATAGCATTTTAGGTCCACTTTAGCTCAGCCCTTAATTAAAAGCTTTAAGTACAACTTACAACTATTCTGGCTTTGCAAGATCATATTTAAGGGTGCTTCATACTTCTAGAGTTAACTCACTTTCCTTGTCAGCTTGTTTAAATTGATTGTTAAGTAACACAAGCTAAACAAAAAAATTAGGAGATACTTCAAAATGCAATATTTATAATATAATTTGTGTAATCAGTGTGCTATGTTTATAACATTCGGCTCCGGTTAGTGTAACTGCACTGAATTTTCACACACTTCTCAGCTATTTATGCAGCTGAAAAATGCAACAGCCCACAATTTGTACTGATCAAAGACACTTTGCTTTTCAGACGTCCAACGAATAACACCATGACATTTTACTGAGTGGGTGTGTGCAAGCATGCATTTTGCCCGATGTATGTGTGCATCAGTGGTGAGCTCGCTGTTGACATGTCAAGGCAGAGACAGACAGAGACGGAGAGAGATGGAGAAAGAGACGCCATGTCAGTGTGTGCATGCGTATGCTTCTAATGTGTGTGTGTGTGCGCGCGCGTGCGTGCGCGCGTCTGAAATGTCACCGTGCAGATCGATGGGGCTTAACGAGGCCTGGAGGCCTGATCTGCTCACTGTCATTCACAGAATCCCCCCAAATCATTGTCCCTCCATGATACTTAATGCTCTTCCACCCCATCAGTGTAATGGGGTCTCTGGAGATATCAACCGGCTCTCACACACAAAGGTTAGGCAATAAGGTTCAGGTACGTTACGTCCCCGAGATTTAAGAACTGGTCCGTTTGGAACGAAGCAAAGATTCAGGTTATACGGTATTGCGAAGACACTAAGAGCTGTATATTAGGGAAAAGTACAGATTTGATAGGTGAGTGGAAGTCACAAGTTGTGGAATTATTAAGGAGGGAACGACACTTGAGCCTATTCTAATGTCCTACCAAAGAAAATATTGAATTCCTTGCACTGCTTCTGCGCTAAAAGATTAGAGGGTGCACCAAAAACTGAACTTTAGTTGTATAAATATCATAGCATTATTAAATAAATATTGTTTCACCCAAGATTTCGCTTGGGTGTAATAAATACTATATACCCTTCTATAGGGCATTTATTTTACCCCATACAGTTTGGTCAAATTTTATGCTTTGGTCAATTTCATTTCAAACCAAATTACTGGACTGGTACTGGACTATAAACCAGAAGGTCCAGGGTTCAAATCCCACCTCGAGCAAGGCCCTTAGATTGTAAGACTGTATTCATTGTAAGTCGCTCTGGATAAGGACGTCTACTAAAGGATGTCTCTGTCTCCGGGTAGCACCGCTTTAGAGCGAAAAGGTCCCGGGTTCAAATTCTGGATGTCCTCACCGTGTCTGTGTGGGTTTACTCCGGGTGCTCCGGTTTCCTCTCACTGTCCAAAGACATGCATGTTAGGTTAATCGAGGTCTCTAAAAGTGGACCTTAGTGTGTCCCATGATGGATTGGCGCCCCGTCTAGGGTTGTTTCTGCCCTTGTGCCCGGAGTTCTGGCTGGTCCTCGACCCTGTGTGGACGTGAGATACCAGAACAAAAACCAGATCACGGAGCCTGCCAGTCACTCTCAAGGCCCTGCCAAGGCGACTATCTAGAGTGACTTACACCTGAGATCTTGTCCTCCAAGCAATTTTGGGTTACTGGAGTTGAGCTTTGGACGTTCTAGTCCACACTGTAGTGTAAGTACATTAGCCACCGTGCCACTGCAGTCCCAGGATACCGAGTTATAAATGTCCTGCTTCACACGTAGGCAATTTTCTTCGCCCGTTTCTTCTTCTTTAGGCGTTTTCATCCCCTCTGGATTGTACCATTGTAATCTCTGACGCAAATTCTTCGCCTGGTCCAGCCTGAAATTATTGACACTGCCTATAAAGTGCAATGTTGACTACAAAGTCATGCTAACGACATATAAAGGCCCTCTAGCTCGAGGGCTAAACCTTGGTGAAGGAATTGAGGAACTGGTTCAGTCGGGCTAGTCCTAAATTGGTACAGCCTTTTAGCTGTATAGCTCCGTCCAGGATTAAACCACAACATCATGTACTGTTTTATTAAACGAAGCCAAATGGTCTAAACGGTCTTTCCATTCGTTTCGTCTTTTTTCTTCTTTCCAATAATTAAAAAGAAAAGCAGTGAATGTGCGATTTAGCAGAATTTAGACACGGCTCAGCCCGTCAGCCAGCTCTAACTGTAACGTTGTGAGTTAAGATCACATCTCCACAAAGCTGCTACCCCTTCCCCTTTAATAACAATGAAATATCCCATAATATAATACAATTCCCCCCCCCCTCGTTTTCTGGAGCAGACAAACCTTATTGAACAAAACTCCACACGCTTTCAGGCAAAATCAGAGGTTTTCCTTTATGATTTCAAAGTGCTGAACAAAGCCTCCAGTGAACGGAAGAGAAAGAAAGAAAATCAAACCAAAAAAAACCAAAAAGAGACAGTTTTTTGCGTCGACTCAATTCTTTCCTCGAAAAACAAACGAACAAACAAACAAACAAACAAACAAAAAAAAAACGTTGCACAAACTCGTACCACAAGATTTGAAAAATCTATCGGATAAAAACACTTCAAAATATTAGTTTTGTCTTGTGTATATATATCTATATGTGTAAATATTCATAGAACTCTCCGTCCGTCGCAAAACGGTTGCCTCCGGGCCCCGAAAAGCCCAGTCGGTGTATGTGTCCGAGCCCTTTGAGGAGCTGGCCGTCTTCCACAAACGAAATAAATACAGGCAAGAAAGGCGAGAAAAGAGAAAACCATGCATATAATCTGTTAATTTTTTTGTACAAATAAAAGACAGGGGTGTTTTTTTGCAACAGAGTCCTTTGTATTAATAAATGACGTTAACAATAGAAACGTACAAAAAGTAGCATGAGTGCGGAATGTTTGAACTCTCCCACCTCCTCTCTTAGTCTCCCCCTCTTTCTATATTTAAGTGCTCGTAACCCAAATGCTTTTTTAATTTTTTTATTTTTAGCCCTACAGTCCTATACCTAAAGTCCTCTGGTTTGCAAAACCAGAAAAAAAATCGCCAAAACAAACCAAAACCCGACAGTCGTTTCAGGTCTGCGGAACTAGTGGTCGCTAAAGAGTTTAAAGCCGATACCTCACGGGGTGAGTCGCAGTATTAAAATAATTTAGAGCTGCAAGAGAAATGGAACATAGACTTTCCGTCGTTTGCGTTCTTCTTTCCCTGCTAATCCTTGTTTTAGGACGCGGGCACTTAATAAATTGCACTTGGATGCAGTTTTTGGGGAGCGTGATTCAGTGGCGAGAATTTAATGCACTTTGTCTGGATGTCTGTTGAATCGTTTACCTTAAGTCCTCCACAGAGAGGTGTAAGCACTCATGTCTGACATGTTACTCTGTACGTGTGAGAGCAAAATTAAACAGGCGCTGTCCCTTGCTGCCCGATCGAAGCCTTAACACAACTCTCTCACACACGCGCGCTGCCCAACGACAATACCCATAGTCCATAAGCTCTGCTTTGGAACTTTTACACACTCGTACGCAGATCTCTAGATCTGGAGCCTCGAAACTTTTTTGGGTGGGGGTTGGGGGGTAACAAATCGAGTCCAGCCGGCCTTTTTTCGACCCGCTCCGCTCTCTGTCCCACTTTACGGACGTGTCCGGGTGTGTCCCGCTCAGTAGGGCAGCGTGTCCAGGAACCTGTCGATGAGCAGCGGGGGCGGGACCAGGTCCTCCAGCTTCAGGTAAAAGATCCTCTGCAGGCCTTGGGTGCGTTGGGACCGGAGCTCTCCCCGCAGACCCAGGACGGCGGATACAGGAGGCGGGGCTTTGACGGCTGCCGCCATGCTCGTGGCGCCGCCCGAACTCAGGTGATCTCGAAGGCAGCAGATGAGCTTGGACTGCAGTTCCTCCACCTTCTTGGGCTCCTTGAGGCCGGGGCACTGCTCTGTATAAAAAAAAAGAGGGGGGGGGGTTAAAGAGTGAGCACTGATCGGTGAGTCAGAATTCGACAGCCGACGCCCAGAAAGATCACCCATTTCACACTGCACGGTTCCTCCCTCACAGCCAAACCAGGACTGTTTAGGATAAGAAGCGTAGTGACCGACCAAGAAACCTCAGCCTAGTGAGAGAACAGCTAACAGTGTGTGTGAGACACAGTTCTAGCCATTTATATCCACACACACACACACACACACACACACACACACTGATATTTCTGTGAATGGATAACCATAAACACAAACAGGACAATTACCAAGATGATGTGGTGCTGCTGAACATCTAAATGCGATTAAGGCTCGATGCTAATAGAATTACCAATAGCGACACCACCGGCGGTCTTCTAATATGAGACTGCTAACAAATGACCCTTACACACACACACACACACACACACACACACACAATGGCAATTCAATCTATTTCACTATATCTGTGCCAAATGGCAAAACGCACAAATGTTGTTCCCATGGATAACACCGCAACCTAAAGCAATACAAAGTGTTTCTAATAATATATGCTATATAGTATATAACAAATATACTAATGTGGGTGTGTGTGTGTGTTACATTCACCCCTGAGTTAGCCTGAAGCCTCAGCTCCGTCATTACACAATAACAGACAAGTGAGAATCTGTGACTAAATTCTAGACTTGCAGTCGTTACTTGTTACCACAGACAGACAGAAAACTTATATAACCTATTCCGTTCATGGCACCACACTTGGCATTTGTTGTTATGGTAATGCTGATACTAAACGCCAACTAAAGCCCACCTTTTACTGGTATTACATCAGCTTGTGGATTTGATCTTCACCCCCTTGCTTTACCCCCTATTTTCGTTCTTCTGTTATTGTTATTGAACTATTTCTATTAAGGCTGCATTCATCTTAAGCTCTTACTTGACCTATTTGCCCACTTTATTTGTTTATTTTTCGAATGTTACTATACTATAGTTCATATATAATACAATATCGCTATTCTTATCAGTATTACTTTTATTTAATATCAGCTATAGAATAGATGTCCCTAATCCAGACTGATTTACGACTGTTATAATCTTACAATTCTTGCTCATGGACCCTAGATTGTAGGATTTAAGCGGAACCCGACCCGTCGGGTGCACGGTCCAGTACCATCCCAACCTCTAAGCCACCATATTCTACCAAATTCTACTAATATTATTGCTAGAGAAGGAACTCGTTGAGTTTGACAAAGATCTTGGCGTGCAAGAAATACGTGTGCGTAGGAAAAACTATATACACATATACAGGTATATAATGTCCAAAAGTCCAGGAAGTTCACTGCTGCAGACATGCATTTGTGTGTGTGTGTGTGTGTGTGTGTGTTCTGCTTTTATTTATCTTCATGCTGCGGGTGTTGAGCCGCTACATTGTCCCTTGTTCTACTTCCACTCTCTCTTTCTCTCACTCTCTAGGGGCTGATCGATGGCCCTCTTTCACCGCAGACACTTTTAGAGGGTCGATAGATTGAGTGGAGGAGTGGAGGCAGGCAGAAAGAGAGAGTGAGAGAGAGAGAGAGAGTGAGAGAGAGAGAGAGAGAGAGAGAGAGTGAGAGAGAGAGAGAGAGTAGATGAGGGATCCACTGTGTAGTGCTCGATTGCTCCCACTACAGAGCTAAGTGCTGCTCCATGGAGGCTAACACATGCACAAACACACACATACAAGCACTCACACTAACTCACACACTCTCTCTCTCTGTCTCTCACACACACACACACACACACACACACACAGAACTTTGGCTGCTGGTTCTGGAACTAAATGGACATTCACTCTAAAGCTCACCGCCCGCCTCTAAATATTTTGAAAAATTTTCGAGGATCGACGTTCGAGTTTCGCCCCAGCCGAACCTTCACCGTCCCCAAGCGTGTCGTACGTAAAGAACGAGCGGACGGGTTAATTTATTTATCCTTTATTTATTCCGCCTTGCAGCAGTTCGTGCAATTTTCTTTCCCGCTAATTAAATCACCGCGAACGCGCTGAACTCGTTCTGTACGAACGACGTGTTTCTTCATCGTTTCCATAACACCCACAGTCCTGACAAAATATTGACTCGTTAGCCTGATCGTCCCGGCCCACTGGGGACCCGTGGCTGGTAAATGAACCCACCAGTGGCATATCTGGCTCACTTGGTGTGTGCGCGTATGGCTGTTGGTTCGACTCTGAGCCTGTTTCCAGATCCAAAGCGGGATTCTTTAGTCGTCCGGGTGTAGAATCATTAAAGATGCAGATTTAAACCGTTAAGAGCACTCAGCAGGACGGCTTTTCTAGAGCAGGCGGCGTGAAATGAAACTCAAAATCGGATTCGGATTGTTACTCCAGACCTTTAACCGCTACGTCACACCTTCGTACCAGCACGAATGCAGGCGTTGGAATATTCAAGGTGATTAAAGAGGCCACGCAAACGTGCAAGTTTGCTGTGGGGAGGTTTTTTTTTGTGCACAAGACAACCGACAGCGAGGTATAGCACAGGAAGTCGTTGGTCAAGTGTAATGAGCTCGTTTGCATATTACACTCAATGTGGCATCCACACGTCAACGTGACTGAGGAGGTGCTGATCAGGGTAGAGATCTAAAGTGCATAAAATGGTGCAAGTGTAAACACGGTTTGCTGGTTTCTTGACTTTAACAACGAATACGCTGGGGTGCGGGAGGAGCGATGTCTAGCTAAGCAGAAATCCCATGGATGAAGGTCTGCCAGTCAAAAAAAAAAAAAAAACAGAAGTGCGTCCAATGCCTTTCTTCAGAAACCAGGTGGACTCAAGAGTTCTACCATGCATGTTCCTTTTTCAAATCCCTTTCAGTGTGATTTGTTTGGTCCCACTTCTGCTTCAGTCATGCTCGTGCATAATGTCTGAAACACCTGCCTGCCCTGACGGCACACACACACACACACACACACACACACCTGTTTGGGTGGCCTGTTTGGCACCCAATAATCGATAATCCCCAGCTGTGCTTTAAAGAAAATACACAAAACGGCTCCTCTGTCTCTCTCGCCCCGGCTCTCAACACTGATTAAAAGAGGATTAGTTGTCCCGTGTTGGTAAACCCAGCGCCGGGCATCACCTGTCCCGCACCTGTGATAATCAGCATCAGCTGGACAGGACAAAGAGGTGCGAATGTGCGAAAGCGAGAGCGAAGGGAGCGGAGGAGACAAAACAACGAGTAATGTGGTGAAGTAAGGACGATCCTGTTGGTTACCTGTGAGCAGCACCAGGGCTGATAGGCAGGAGAAGGCAGGTAAGTCCAGGCTGAGACTCTGGAGGTGAGAGCTGAAGTCTCTGATGGAGTCGAGCCATTCCCCAAAGCCTCGCAGACACTGCTGCCTGTGGAGCACCAGGCCGGTGCAGAAGACGAACTTCTCCTCGGCCAACAGTGACCTGAGAAGTAAAAAAGAGTGGCAACTGTCAATGGAAGACTCCAGCCTGAACGAAACGCTTCAAAAGTGACCGAAAATGACCAAAACGGTTGGAGCCCTTTTAGATTTTACACTCAGTATAACGGTGCCAAAACTGTGCAGCTCTTCGACTCTTCTCATCAATCTCTTCCTTCAAGACTCGGCTTAAAACCCGTCTTTGTTCTCAATCCTTTCCTTCTCATAGAGGTTTTTTATTTCTCTGTGTAAAAATGGCTTGTAAAGCGTCCTTGGGTACTAGAAAGGCGCTATATAAATACAACTTATTATTATTATTATTATTATTATTATGATGTACCTCGAACATTTATGATGAATTATCTGTATAACACACTAAACACTAAACAAAGCCCTTATTGGCTGGCTCCCTGTGCCGTCGTTTGGGGTCACCACAGATGACGGTGTATTTAGGATCGGCTCCAGAGTAAAAGGTTTAGAAGAACGAGGTGAACCGGGCAGGGAGAAGACAGGGTAGGGGTTAGGGGCTGATCAAAACCTGTTGTTATTTATTCAGTCTTCAAGGTGCTGTTTGATGAGCGAATTTCACTGAACGCCACTTTCATCTTTTAATTAATCGCTTGCTTTTCTGTCTCCACCGAAGCCGAGGGAGATACAGGCTTCTTCTGTGGCACGACTCATTTCACATGAACACCTCGTTGCCCACGTGTACCGAGCATTAACCCCCCTGAGCCCTGACGGGACCGTGTTTGAGTCTATAAAAATCAGGCAACAGTTACTATGGGCACAAATGAAAGCCAGCGTAGGGAAAAGCACATCAAAGATCGGAATGGGACTTAATTAGGTTCGAGCTCGGCCAATTAAAGCTTTTAAAAACATTCCTGAGATTTCTCTCTGCCCTCATCTCTAGCTCTGGTTGTGGGATAGAATTCGTGGAGCGAATACGGTATGTTTTGGCTCAGCAGGAGCTTGCCTGGAGGATTCCATCCCGCTCCATCCGTCTCCCTTTTTACTTCTCAATTCTCTTCTCAAATAGCTTGCTTTGCCGTGAAGTGCTGGCTTCCTAATTAGTGCAAAACGCAAGCTTGTTTATAAGAAGAAGAAGAAGAGGTTTTGATTCGGTAATATTGTCATGATATATTGCTAATCCTAACCGTTCAGTTCCTGTCTACAACGAGCGATGCTGTGCCATGGAAACCACATGGAATTGCATTAGCTAACCAAACATAGGAGAGTCTGGATCCTAACCCAGCAGTCTATTGGAGGGTTCTGCAAACGACCCAACCTTCAGGCTTGATTTGAATCTAGGCCCACAGCTTCTGGCTGGAACCACTCATCCACCAGAGATGCATCTATTTACTAATATATTGATTCATATTGATCAATATGGGAATTATTTATGTTTTTTTCCCAGATGGGAAAACTGGTATGATCATTAGGCAGCAAATTGTAGTGATTTGAACCAAACGTTGGGTTTGAACCAAAAGCTGAGGAATATCTCCTAAAACCCAAGAGAAGACACGTGTGGGACGAATGGAGACTTCTCGCTCTGGAGGAAAAACCTAAAAGACTTCGATCAGCCAATCAGCTTGAACACCGGATCTGTGGTTAATTAAATTGAGCCACAGTTGGATGCAGAGTTGGTAAAATCATCCTAATTATGCCAGAGTAGCAAGTCGAGGATCTTTGACCCTATCCTCTTTCGTTTTGCCTCAGTCGACCAGCAGTCGACAACTCTTTGGGAATCTTTGGCACCATAGTAAAGGTGCGTGCTGGTTCCCTTGCGTAAAGTTCCTGCGCCTGTGTGTTAGGTGCGCGGCTGCACGTGTGACGCAGGCCTGGGTGAATCAGATGCCCCCTGCCGAGGCTGTGACGCCACCACCCACCGGCCTCCCTTCCTGCACCTGCTCGCATGCTCGCTTTCAGACACAGAGTGAGAGAGATGGCAAAAGGGAACGAGGACGGGCGAGAGAGGAGACGATTGGCAGGGCAGCCGAAAGCAGCTAAATGCAGAGAAGCTGAAGCGAACGAAATAAATCACTTCCTGTTAAAGAAACATCAGAACGACACTTAGTCACGGAACACAAACAAATTACGCACTGCACCCGCAAGTCAAAGTCAGCATTGGTTCTCCAGAAGGGACTGGATAAATACATCTGCAGACAAGACGAAACGGAACGCGCAAACGATTTTTAAAAGGTCTGTCCGCAATGGTCGACGTCATGTTTGTGTGTCACAAACACTAAGAAAAGGGGCTTAGGGAGGGTTGCTGTCCTATAAATTTAAACAAACACATGCCGGCACAGTGACCGTAGCAACCGTACAGCTCAGAACCAACAAAGGATGACAAAGAACGTTTTAAAGTGGTCTAAAACGTAAACGCTCTGCTTTAGATGTAAGTGTAGCATCACAGGTTACAGCACGTGATTGGTTGGCCGTCGGTACCCCACGTTTGTTTGTTTTCCTCTGTTTATAGCCGCCAAATATTGAAAAACCCATTTTCTTAAAAAAGCAACTGCACCTTTAAATCATTTATTTCCAAATCTTGTATATAAATATGCCTGATATTTAGGATATTCGCTGTTAACCTTTCACAGTTTGAGTACAAGCTGGGATGAAATGTGGATCACTAAATAA
>JAVSBV010000083.1:3247288-3254788 GCA_033117975.1 Parotocinclus spilosoma | reverse complement strand
CTAAAATGTCCAAAAAAGCCTTTGTGCCAGAGACAACGTAACAAACAGCTTAGTCTATTTACTTTTACTGGACATGAATTCTTGTAATAAAACAGAATAAAAATGAATTAACAACCAAATGTAGGTAAAGTTACTCTGGAATTTCTCCTAAAGATAAAAGACTGAATGTAAAACCTACATCAGGTTATATCATGATTACAGTTAATAATATTTATCTTCCGTGTTTCAGCCCCAACAGAATCTCCAATGCGTCCCAGTTTAGGTAACCAAACACACACACACACACACACACACACACACACACACACACACACACACACACACACACGCGCGCGCGCGCGCACACAGTTTGACCTGTGCTATTCGATTCCACTCATAACAGCTGAAATCCACGGACCCAACGCCGTCCTACGTGACGATTTCGACTCGAATCTTCAGGGAGAGCTGGATCTTCACATCTGGTAAGAAATCAGGATCATTTTAATATTTTATTACAACAGGTTCCTATAAATAAAGAAGGTACTAAACCACACAAACACTCACCATAGTGATTTATAGCACAACGCCTAATAAACAAATTAATAAAATGATCACAATTCTTATGCTTTTTCCCCATAAGTGAACATTGGGAACAGACAGAGTGCAGAGCCTAAAGAAAACGATCATACCACTGAGTTGACTTTATCTTCAGTAACAGATTTGGTTACAGCATTGTACTTTATCTTCCTATCCTGAAGCCACTTCTCTGTTTAGTTAATGTTATGTATAAAATATATTGTGAATCTTCTGCTCATTTCTCTCCAGTCCTGACCAGTGTGTGATATAAATCTATAACACATGCTTAATGTGCCCTGTTAGGTCCGAGTGCAGTAACTGTCAGGTGGGGGAGCAGTGTGGTGTACTGCTGCATGGTAAAGCCGTCTCATTTTGTGAACCTCTAGGACCGAGAGAAATGGTAATTGTATGATTTATTACATAAACACATGGTAATGTTTATTATAGCCAACAGAGGGGAAAAGCTCAGGATATAGTTATAGCCAGTTATACGTACACATTACAGTGGAAGTGTAAGAGACTGACATGCATGCCTTGTATTGCTGAGCATTCTGTACATAACTCCTGTATTTTCAGTTTGTTTCTTAATAAAAAAAAGACTGAGAAATAATGGTATATGGTCATTAAAGCAGAGCTAAAAGAATAAATCTAAGGGTGGCCTAAGACTTTTGCACAGTACGGTATCTGTATTTAAGGTTTGGATTTTAGCGGTGCATTTGAGAGTTTAATAAATCATCTTTTATTTATCTCGGGTTTAGATAACAGTAGCTCTAAACACGAGCACTGCTTCGGTGCTACAGTTTGCTCTCGGTGAGTAATTCCTCATGGTGTTTTGTACAATTTGCAGACATTTTAAATGAATAATATGTTTGGAATGTGCTATAGATTATGTATAGTATATGTATATATTATTGTATAAAATGTTGTTATTTATTGTTGTATAAAAAGGCTAGAATGGCTCAAATTTGGTGTATTTACTTATCAGTTCTACAAAGCTATATAAACATGTTTCTGTGTCTGTTTGGTTTTGTTTTTAGGCCCTGGATCCTGCCGTTTTAGTTATTCAGACCCCAGTATAATTGTGTCCTACAGCACGAACAACTCAGATAGCTGGATCATCATCGACAAGATCAGGTGTCTCATCCACAGCTGATATGATTATAGATTCAGATTGTGATATCTCATATATATATATATATATATATATATACTCATAAATATTATATATAATAGTAGATATGATATAAGGTCTTTCTAATGTTGCATATTAATATTAGAAATGCATTTATTTCTCAGTGCTCCCACCAATGGCAGCACAGTCATCCATCTCTTGCCAGTGCCACCTGGCAGCAGAGGAGAAGCCGTACGACTGCGTTGGTCACAGGAAGCTGCGCTGGGTCCTGATGGCTACGGGTCTTGCTGGGGACTGGACAATGTCCTGCTGGTCAACATGGCCCATAAGCCCACAGTGCTGGAGGATAACCTGGATCCCCCTGATACCGCCAACTGGATCTTTTTCCCAGGTGCCACCGTGAAGGTGCATTCAATTATTTAATTTATTTAATTTGTGCCTGTAAGTAACGTCCATATGTGAATAGCAGAGCAAAACTGTGTGATTTTATAATTAATAGGCTTTAACATATAATCTTAATTACATGGTTACTCTGTTTTTAACATGTTTTAACATCTAAACCTTTTTCCCCCGGTGCTTTTATTTACCAGCATGCCTGTCAGTCCGATGGGAACTCGATGTATTTTCATGGAGGTGAGGGGATGGGACACAGTTTTGCTTCCACCCGGGACGTTGATCTCCACCGTGAAGAAGTACGGAACTACTGGAAGGAGGACTTTGAGAGCATACCTAACGAGTGAGTGTGACTTCTGTTATTAACACTGTCCACCATGACAATGTATAAGAGTATGGGATACTGAGGAATATAAAAAATCAAATATTACTGCTCATATACTGTATTAGCATTTCATTTTCTTGCGCTTTGTACGCATTTATCCCTCAGGTGGAGCTGCAGGAGCTTTTTGTTGCCTTTTTGTTGTTGAGCGTACCAGAGACACCCAGTGACACCCAGAGACACACAGAGACACCCAGAGACACCTAGGGACACACAGGGACACCCAAAGACACACAGTGACACGCAGAGACACACAGGGACACATAGGGACACCCAAAGACACACAGGGACACCCAGAGACATCTAGGGACACCCAAAGACACACATGGACACACAGGGACATCCAGAGACACACAGGGACACCCAGAGACACCTAGGGACACCCAGAGACACACAGGGACACCCAAAGACACACAGGGACACCCAGAGACACCCAGAGACACAAAGGGACACACAGGCTTCAATGAGTGTCTGTTAATTCTATATGTATTTCATCATCAGTGACATCTGTCCATTCCTCCAGATATTGTAGCATAAAATTATGATCCGCTTTACCTGGCATTGTGTTTGGCTTTCTTGGGTTGGTTTTAATCCAAACAATGAACGTTGTAGAGAGATTCTGAATCCCCGTAGTGACTTCTGCAACCAAGAACAAACAGCTTTATGCAGCACACGTAGCCGTCCTCGCTCTGGGAGCTTTAGTCTGCTCTTTCATGTCTGAGCTCCTGTTGCTCCATAACAATTTCATGACAGTAACAGAAATTAAAGCACAGCACGTCATACAGTGCACGAGTACCACTGCTAAAGTTCAAATAAACCAGTAACGATCTAATTAATTACCACTGGATTTATGATTAGCACCAGTCTGAATTCTGAATGTTACTTTTGGATTCGTTTGGGATTTGTTGACGTTATTGCAGATCTGAGTTGGTCTGTACTAACTCCACATCTCAGAGATGGCCAGCTGGATTCAGATGTGTTATTATCATTGTGGTAGAAACCATCAGAGGACTGTAGCCAACAAAAGCGATGCGTGCAGATGGTCAGCAGCAACACTCGGATAGGCTGTGGCATCCAAAGCGTGCTTAATTGGTCCTGGGTGGCACACATGCCAAGTAAACATTCTCACAACATCACACCAGCAGCAGCAGCAGCAGCTTAAACTTCAGCAGGTGGGGTCCAGAGATTCACACAGCTCACGCCAAATTTTGTCCCTACCATCTGCAAGTGGCAGCTGAGATCAGAATGGGATGACAGTGTAGATTTTGTATAGTGAGTTTTGGCTCTGGGCTGGTGTGAGTGGATTGTGTGTGGTGATTTCTGTGGGTCATTACCCAAGTATTCTGAAAAATCAACATGGCCAGCCTGGAAGATGCATTTGTAACTTCAAACATTCAATTCAATTCCATTTTCTTTCTATAGCGCCTTTTACAATAGAGTATTGTCTCAAAGCAGCTTCACAATATTACACTTTCCTTAAAGGCCAATCCCAAGTTGAGCAAGCCTAGGGTGACAGTGGAAAGGAAAAACTCCCTAAAATGGTAGGAAGAAACCTTGGGAGGAACCAAGACACACACTCACACTATTTACACTTGGCACGAGTGCAGGATCCAACAGTATTTGCCAACAAAGCAGCCATGGTGTGAACACTAACCAACAGTGTAAGATTAACTCCTGGTTTTGTGTTAAGCTACAAGGCTAAAGTGGATAAAATCGTTTCCATAAACTCATAACCTTGTGCACTCATTATTAAACATCTGCTACTCCCAAGATTGGTAGATATGCAACACAGATTGTATTGTTTTCTATTTATTAATTAAGCTTTTTTTAAATGTACTGTCCTCTTATATAATATTAGTTATATTTTATTTCTTATATTATTTTACACTGCTCTCTATTAAACCGCACTGGCAAAATCCCATTGTAGGAGCAGAGGATTCTTTTTCTAGATAATAAACAGTGGTGCTGTGAGGTCGACCCGAGATTCTCGACTGTTTTTGACCCTTATCGTCCTACCTAGACTCCTCGCTTTTGACCCCCTTGCCTTCCCACACTCGGCTGCCTGACTGCACTGTGCACATACACACTCTATGTTCCTTTGCTTTCTTTACTTGTGCTCATTTTTGACATTTGGAGGCACTGTCGGTCTGTTTACCAACCACAGACCCCCCCCCCATACAACTCCTCAAGGACGGAAACCCCTGGCGAGGCAGAACGTAGACGCACATGTGAGTGGACTCCAGACCAGAAATGCCCCTTTGGGGAGCCTGCAGGATGGAATCTGCCCCAAAAAATAAACCTCATCTTGCCAGAGGTGGGGCACAAACCACAAAAGCTCTACAAGCTAAGCCACTCTGGTTTGTTAGGAACTTCCAGTGCCCTCTGCTAGTCCATGTTCTGCCTCGCCAGGGGTTTTCACCTTACGAGCTCCATCTGAGTCACGTGGGCAGGGTCTGTGCCAGTCCAAGCTATCCGGGGGTGCCCCACATGATAAAAAGGACACAGTGAAGACATGCAAGGACAAAAAGGCCGATATGCTGGACATGCCGTGTGGGAAGGGAAAAAGGTCAAAAACAGCCAAGAAAGCAAAAGCATCCTGGCTGTTTTATGGTTCCAGCAGGATCGTGATACGAACCTGTTCAGATGCCCTCTCTGTCCTCCAGTTTGACTCAATATCATTTTAAGGTTACTCTCATGCTTAGGGGTCTTTGAGGGAGAGGGGGTTGGGGGGGTGGACGCACCAAGACGCATTAGCATAACAGCATCAACACCGAATTAAATGATAAAAAAAAACACAACACCACTCACTTCCCCACGAAGTTCTCCAGCACGGAGCTCTTGCCTGCACTCTGGCCGCCCACCACAGCGATCTGAGGCAGGTCCAGGTTGGCGTTCTGCCCGATGGCCGCAAACGCATCCTGCATCCGGTTAACCAGAGGGATGAGATCCTCCATACCGCGGTTCCCCATCCTTCCCCTCTGCCAGTTCGGTCCTAATCCGACGAGATGAAGCTCCGAGGTGATTTTAGAGGCTTTGAGTTATATGATGTTCCTCATGCAGCCTCATCCTCTGTCCTTCTCCCCTCTGTAGGCTCCCTTTGCCAGGCGACGAGATCTCCGCTTCACCGTGCACCGAGAGAGAGCCGGGTTGCCAAGTGCGTAAAATGGGATTCACCAAATCCCTGATTACGCACGAAGGCTTGCCGATTAATAACCCGTATATCGTCGCTTTTACTTAAGTTATTGTACAAGATCAGAGTACATACATTTACTTTACTTAAGTAAAAGTGCTACTAATACGCTAAAAATACTCAAGTTCAAAAAGCCGAAGTGTGGCTTACATATTTTACTCAAACAGGATTATAAACTGATGATGATCTTAGAATTCTAAAACAGAATAAAACATGTCAGATATGAGGAAACAAAATATAATAAATACTTTTTAGATACGTGTTTTGTTTATAAAAGTTTCTAAACAATCTTCATTCATGAATAAATGGTACCTTACATTTACGGCATTTAGCAGACGCCCTTATCCAGAGCAATTTACAACTTATACAGTCTTACAATCCAAGTAATTGTGTGTTAAGGGTCTTGCTCAAGGGCCCAACTGTGGCAGCTTGGCAGAGGCTGGATTTGAACCCTGGACCTTCTGGCCCATAGTCCAGTACCTTAACCGCTAGGCTACCACAGTCCCATTCAGGCACATGGAACTCTAAATTCTTTCAGGAATAAACACAAAGTACAGCAACCTAAGAATAATAATACTCTGAAGTATTGGTAGGTTCTGTGTGTAATGTAGAGATCAGTGTGTTTTTATTAATAAACAATCATGCTTTTCCATCCGTCCATTTTGTTCCACACGGGGTCGCGGGCCGCCCGGCAACTCTGGGCACAGGGGCAGGAACAACCCTAGACGGGGCGCCATTTCATCTTAGGGCACACACACAGTCACACACAATGGCCACTTAGAGACACCAATTAACCTAACACGCGTCTTTGGACTGTGGGAGGAAACCGGAGTAGCCGGAGTAAACCCCCGCAGACACGGGGAGGACATGCAGACTCTACACATAAAGGACCCAGGTGGCTCCACCCTGGGATTGAACCCGGGACCTTCTTGCTGTGAGGAGGCGGTGCTACTCCACCGAGCCACCGTGCCGCCCAGATGCATTTCAAAATGCCAAAAATTGTACCGATATATAGAGAGATAGAGATAAAATGTAGTGTTGATCTTTAACCTAAGCTCGCCCGGGGCAGAATACGAACCTGCGCTCATAAGATTTCCTCTCTGTTCGGTAGAAATGAAGGCTTTGCAAAAGGGTTTAGATTGTCCCGTGTCACCACGAGGACGCTGTGCTTCCTGTTTATCAGATTCGTCTTCGCAGACACCCTTAACCAGAGCGACTTCAACTCGTACAGTCTTACAATCCAAGCAGTTGTGGCTTAAGGGTCTTGCTCAGGGACCCGACTGTGGCAGAGGTGGGATTTGAACCCTGGACCGTCTGGTCCACAGGCCAGTGCCTTAACCGTTAGGCTACCACAGTCCATAGTTTTTGTGAGTGAAGAAATGCAAAAGGAACGTTTCTTAGAAATAAAACCGCTGCAGATACGCGTTTTTATTTTGCTATACCATTCAGTCCAGGCATTGTTCATTATATTTAATAAGAAATAAGACACTCAGACATACCTCTGATGTTTTTACTTGGCTGTAGTTTGTTTGTTTCACATAAAACAGTCAAGACCATAACTCTATCTACTCTATTTTAACTGTTATACCAAAATAACTTACTTTTAAGTTTACTGAAGGTTTGATTAAAGCTTTGTTTACCCACCACAGACCCCCCCCCCCATACAACTCCGCAAGTATGGAACCCCCTGGCGAGGCAGAACGTAGACGCACATGTGAGTGGACTCCAGACCAGAAATGCCCCCTTGGGGAGCCCGCAGGATGGAATCCGTCCCAAAAAATAAACCTCATCTTGCCAGAGGTGGGGCACAAACCACAAAAGCTCTACAAGCTAAGCCACTCTGGTTTG
>JAVSBV010000083.1:3204313-3216104 GCA_033117975.1 Parotocinclus spilosoma | reverse complement strand
GTTACATAGCACGTCCCGTCTTCTAACATAGGGCATGTTCGTTTAATCAGACCAGCCGGTTATTAGGACCAAAACGAACGTGTCCCGATGTGGTCCCATTAACCGGAATCGACTGTACCATGACCTTACCCCATGACCTACTTTAAGTTAAAACGTAGCTAATAGTTACTAGTAACTAGTTAGTATTCCAGGAGTGTTACGTACCGAACTCATCCCAGTACCGACTTCACACAGCGGAATTACCCACTAGGCCTTTGTTATCTGTCATGATCTTAAAAGCTGAAGTTCGTCTTGCCTTGTGTGATTTAATTGAACGCCAGTTACTATCTGACATCAGTGTGTGTAACGGGTTGAGTTCCTTTTCCTCTCTACCCAGTCTCATGACCGACTTTACACACCTCATATGAGTCATATCACCTTTTTTTTTACATTAAACACACCTAATATATTAGGACTCAAGTTAAGAATGGCAGGTCCTTTACCCTAGCTAAGGGGAAACTTGTGTTACGTCACGCGTTCGCACATGCACGGCATTTTGGGGGATTCCCAGTTCCACAATCGATCTCGTACCCATCTACTTGACACTCCTGAATGAACCCCATGGCCACAATTCGCGCCAACAGGATCAGTAAAATGTGAAGTTTAGAGACTTTCCAGTCATGCAGAGTTTAACACGACTCATGGACTAGCCACTGTTACATATCAGGGTATGGGTAGATGGACAGAAGTTCTTTATCTATGCCCAGGATGACGTTTTGGTGTCAAAGCAGGAGCATGTACAAATAGCACTTGATTTCCTGGACTTTTTGGGTGGTGGATCACTCTCAGCGCTGCAGCCACACCGGTGTGTCGGTGGCGTGCCCGTGTGTGTTTTGCTGGTACGAGTGGGTCAGACACAGCAGTGCTGCTGGAGTTTTAAACCACCGTGTCCACTCACTTGGAGATGTAAAATTAAGCCCCTGGCTAGATTTCTGACTGGTGGATTGTTCTCAGTCCAGCAGTGAGACTGGGGTGCTTAAAGACTCCAGCAGCACTGCTGTGTCTGATCCACTTACACCAGTACCAGCAGCGTCACTTCCAGTGCTAAGAATGATCCACCACCCAAATAAAGGTCCTGTGGGGGTCCTGACTGTTAACACGGAGGGCAGATGGACTATAGATTGTAAAGTTTTATTCTGGGCCTGGACTTAGGGACTGGACCAGTTTCCTTGCCCATTCCAAAGACATGCGTTCGGCTTAATGGTGTCTCTAAAGTGCCCCATTATGAGCGTGTGCCCTGTAATGGATTGACACCTGTCTAGGGTGGGTTCCCACCTTGTGCCCTGTGCTTTCGGTTAGTCTCTGTCTATCCAAAACCCTGGGTCGGATTTAAGCTGGTAGAGAAAATGAATAAATGAATGAAGCTGGAGTTTGGAGAATGTGTATCATAGGATATTATAGAGGATCAAAAGATATTATATATCAGTTCTGCTTAATAATAAAAAAATCCCCGCTTACCCCAGACCATAGATGGAAGATAATAGAATTTCCGATGATCTGATCAGTCATGGCAGATACTTCTTATTAAATGGGAATCCCGATCGAACGATCTTAAACGTTTCCTGGCAGTGGCACTCCTGCTTGGCTGAGAAAACAAATACCTGAACGGCTTTCACCATGCTGACTCATCAAGACGTGACATAATAGTGCACGTTATACATATACCTGCAGTGCATGAGATGTTGCAACATCAGCGCAGTCAGCGGTGATAAAACAGCCACCAAACCAGATTGAGTAAAACCACTGCGAACGGTAGATAAAGGTTATGAACTCCCACCATGAAATATATGACACAATTCTGACCTTTCATTGAAAAGAAATTAAATATGTGCTTAAAAAAAAACCCACGGCACAGTTTTTCCCTGTAAGTGAATTCCGATTTTCCCTTAAAAACAACTTAATTCATTTTGACAAAGGATACAAGCGTGTTGACCATCAAAAGTTGGGCAACGGCTATAAAACGGTTTTGTATAAATGTATCTGTGGTGGCTCCACACTTGAGGTAATGGGATATGGACCAGGGTTCAAGTCCAAGCACCATCAGGTTGGCACCACTGGGACCCTTAAAGCACAATTGTTTGGATCTGTTGCATTTAAATAGGCTTTGTGGAGCAACGTCAGATGCCTAAAACCCCAACTCTTAATAGGATTAAGGGCTATTAATATATAAGGGTGTGCATGTTTTGTTAAAAAACACGTTCGGTGTGACGGCGTCTCCAGGAAAAAGGAACGCTTGTCTGCTGAGATGAACTTTTTGGCCTTGTTGCGAAGCGTTATGTATGACGCAAACCAAACACTGCTCATCCCCATGTGAATACCACCCCCACAGTAAAGTAGAATGGTCCGTTTGGAAATCCAGATGTGCAAAGGCGATCGAAATTGGGGGGGGGTTGCAGTTAACCTCGATATGAATGTCTTTCTGTCATGACACGTTCGTCCGTTATTCATGTTTCTACACATCTAACAGTGGGCCCGGCAGCACAGGGTGCAAAGCGGAAAGGAACCCTACACCAGGACAAACATGCATTGCAGTTGTGACATAAGACATATGTGTGAGTCAAATGCTAAGCAGCCTGGTTGTGTATTTTAATTCCTGGTCGTCGAATGGCTCAAGTGGGCTTGTGCAAGGGACTGTACGTGGGAAGACGTGCTAACAGCTTTCAGTCATTGTCTATTAGTTTGTGTCTGCAGGCAAAACTTCCCGAGTGTCTCAATCAGTGGAAAAGATGTGCCACTCCACTCGTCGTTTCACGCCCACGTCTTTACAAGACCGATTAGCAACCTTATAAAAGACGGAGATTACATAGGCAGGTAATAGTTGGTGGATCTTGTGCGTACCTGCCTTTTATTTATAATTTGGCCGTTCGAGCGAATCGGGGAGGTGAACACGGGAAGAGTCGTGGCTTGTGCACAGAGTTTGTTCTTTTTGTTTTGTTTATTTCGTCCGGGCTTTCTCAGCGTCGCCGCCTGCAATAGTGCGACGGTACAAATTGCTTTAAATGAGAGATTTTGTGCTGTGTTTTGTTTACATCGCTGAGACCTGGGCGATGGCCGCGACGTGAAGAAAGTGAACGTGAAGCTCAACCTGATTGCTCAGCAGGTGTTTCCGGATAAAGTATGCAAATGACCTGACCCGTCTTTCCCTGGAACCCATGACTCGCCGGCACTTGTTATAGCTAATGACAAATTACCAGTGTGGCAAAAGCGGCAGTGATTTGACCGGTTTGATTTCGCAAGAGCTAAAATACACAAAGCATTCCTGCCTGTCTGAACTGAGTAAGACACCTTACAGATAGAATGCTGAAACGCTAAAGGCTCAACAACAGATAATACGCCGAATAAGGTCAAAATTGAGTCATGTGCTAAAGAAACGTTTCGTTTTGGTCCATTGGCATGGGCGTGAGAATATCGGAGGTGGCTCGGAGGTTCATCTTCTGGCCTAGCCATCACAGCTCTGCTGAGCTCCACTGCTTTGTTATGTCCTGGCAATTTTCTTTTTTTGGCCCTGGCTTGTTTTCTGAGTAGGCAACATAATTTTGCAAGTCAGTAAATGAGAATATTGTAGCAAGAATACTTCAAAGTCGACAATAAATAAGATGGAGTATTATGTGCACGATGCACAATATGTACAAACACCCAAAATTACATCCATAACAGGGGTGTTAGTACAAAAATAGTACTATTTTACTGCTCCAAAAGCTTCCACTGGCTTATTGGGGAGTTGGACTTCCATAAAACTGAGTTTTATGGAATGTTGAGATGAGTTGTTGAGGACAACCTGCTTTACCTCCACGGTTTGCTTATATTAACATACACGGGTTAATACGTACTTCATGTGAGGTTATCAGGCTTCTGTACGTCCCATAAAAGCACACTGCTCATTCTGAAACCTTTTCAGATCCATATTAGTTGGATGACAACTTTCTCTTCCAGGCAGAACCAGTTCCTCCATTGGCTTGGTGAACGTATGCCTTGTTCACTATCGAAAGCCCTTGCTCTTCTAAGACGCCGCTGTTGGGCTTCTGTAGAAAGTTCTTAACCTTTAGCTGCTCGGCTTTAATGTTGGCCAGATAGTGATTGGTTACTGACATTATAGTAACCAAACTGACCCTGTTAAATGTCACAGATGTGAAGGTTTAATATAGATTATGATCTCTCTTCTGAATCATGATTTTTGTCATGACTAACAGTCATAGCATAAAATGTGTCTGTGGGTTTCTTCAAAAGGTTTCAAACGAGCGTTTTAGACCAGCGTCAGCACTTTATGGAGACTCCGTATTGGATTGGTGCAACCCTAATTTTGCGTGTTTTTGGGAGCTGGCGTGAACTTTGCAAGACCCGGCATAAAACATATCCTAGCTAGTGTATACGTTACTGTATGCAAATTGTCACGTACCATAACCACGGCACAAAACACTGACACCTGTAAAAGAATGTGAATTACAGAACCTGGTGATTATACAGCAGTATCATACAGCACTTAGGTCCGACCTTTAATTTGCATTTATTGAATATACCGCTCTCAAAAATGGTCGTATTTCAAAACGAGATCTCCCCTTATGTTCGCGAGCAGTGTGCGAGGTATATATGTCACAGTGTGGCTTACCTTAAACAAGCTTAAAACACGTGCGTTAATCTACAGTTAATATATATAAAGCTTATTTTATAATAAAGTAGTGAATTATGTTAAATACATTATCACAAAAAACATAATGAAAGTCAAAAACAGAAACGATTATTGTCCCAACCATGGCTTCTCCTCACTACATTTCCCAGCGCTCTTCACTCCTGCCATATGACTACCTACGTCACGCACTGCCGACTTCCTCGCTTAGCACAGGGGGGTGAAGGAGACTGCTTCGCTTGCCTGGGAGAAAATGTACATTCAAAAGGGTACCGTTTCTTCTGAATGCGTTTCATCGTGCAAAACTATAGCACATAATAAGTAATGTAGTGTATAATGTTCTAAGTGGGACCATCGTAAAACGGGCAGCACCTGTAACGGAACAGAACACTCGAGGTGGCTGTGATGGTCTATGGCACTCGCCTTTAGCTGCGACCAAATCACGGTGGTGATGTTATTCGCTATAACACACAACCCTTTAGTATTTGGTTTATTGCTTTTTATTGTAACATGAATGGCCAGATGGAACGGCATTGTGCCAGTTTAGCATTCCTCTAAAATTCTGTTTGATGTCTTTGAGGTACCAGCTTTTGTTTGCTTGGTTTGATTTCAGATGCCCTGTCTGAATAGTAACGATTGCATAAGTATAGACCCACGATAGTCGACTCGAAATTGTGATTCACCTAATTGAGTGAATCAGAATCCTGACATTTAAAACTTGAGTCTTCTCTCGGGTCACCTACGGCCTCGTTGATAGGGATGAGACGTTGCTCATCGTTTTGAACTTTCAGAAAAAAGAAGGATTTAACCTTTTCGCCGGGATGAACACATCCACATGTACAAACACACACACACACACGCTTGGCACTGCGATTATTGCTATTTACCGTCACCATTCAGAGGTTTCCCGCCTTCAACCTCTCTCCAGACTGCATGCCAGAACCTGGCCACGCCCACTTCCCAAAAGCAAGCGTGGGTTCGCAGTTGGGACATTTTTAACGGGGTACACCGTAATGGCCAATTTAGAAATGCTCATTGAGTCATAATCCTGTTTGCTCGGCATTTTACACTCTTGGAAAAGTGACGATTATAACCTCGACGTGTCAGATTTGAGTCTCCTTCATCACTTCATAAATAGGAAGCTACTTTAGAAACCTTCAGTGACGTTAAACATCACAGCCAAAGGTCTGATTTTCTGATGCCTTCCACAGCGCTGCTGCTCAAAACGTTCATTAAAAGTACTTCTCAAACGATCGTCCAGGAGCACTGATTTGTCAATGAAAGGGCCACTTTTAGCGTTCTGAACAGCTTTTCTGGCCGTCTGGTTTTTCAGGATAGATGAACCACGTTCTTATCGACAGATCCTTTATCTATATTACAAATGAAGTAGCTGTACCATGTTTTTATGGCCCAAAAATAGCGGGGGTTTAATTGAATAATCCGCAACACAGTACGTAAATAAAAAGACATGACATTTTATAGGTTCAAATAAGAAAATCCGTGTCACTAAATGATATTTTTTAACCTCGAGTATAAACATATACATGCAGTCAAATAAGCATTTTACGCTGCTCTACGAGACCCTGCGCACACATTTATTTGTTTCCTGTTTACCTTAACAGGGTGCACGCGATAGCAAATCCTGACCTAATCATCCTTCAGTCTTTAGATGTATGTAGGCTGTGTGTTTGAGTTACCAGGTTTTGTTACTTGGTTTGGAGAAATATTTAGCTGGCTGATGATGTGGAAGCTCGTGTGGAAGCGGATGGCGATGCTCATGCTACTTCCTTGGCAGAAATCCACCAGTGAATGCCCAAACGTAGTCCCGTCACGGATCTGTATACTGTGGGAAGCACTTGAACGGAAAAAAAAAAAAATGACTGGAAAGTTTGAGTCGTGTGATTGGGTGAATCAGAATCCTGACATTTACTCTTGGATTCACTCTCGGCTCAAACCTATGTTCTAGTAAAAAAGGCAGAGGAACCGTTTTCTCACTCTTACGCTTATGCATGTACAAACACATACGTTCGGTAGCGTGAGGCTGGCCTCGCTGTCATTTACCGTCAACGCCCAGAGGTCCGCCGCCCCAAACCTCTCATCAGAATGCGTCCCAGAACCCGGCCGTGCCCACTTCCCAAAAGTGTGCCTCTGTGCATGTGTGCAGTTGTAACACAGACCCAAATTACTCGGGGTGATGATGCAACTTCTCTTAAAGGTTCGCTTCTGCCAAGAGGCATGCACGCAGAAAACGACGTAAACACCCCAGGTCCCAGGTTTTAACTTGTTCCACTCCCGCCTGTCTGATTGAGGCAGCCATTCAGCAGACCACAATGAGGAGAAATGCTTCGACACACATTTTAAACACTGATGAAACGCGCTAGGTACGTACTCGCGCTCAGAAAAGAAAAAAGAAAAAAACAACAGAGTAAATAGTTGCTCCCCCTCAGTATACAGATGACTCTCTCGAGTCATCTGCTCTTGTAAAAAAAGGGATTCCCCAGAGTGCACCACTCACGCATGTATACAGCACCACTGATTTGTAATGAAAAGGTTACTCCAGGTTACGGAGCAATTCACACTACTGCAAATTTGACCACCAGTGCTGATTTTGGAACCGTAGCGCGTTGCTAGAACTCTGTCTTTATCTTCTGCCAAAGACTTAATGGGAAGGGCGACAAATTTGTTTATCGAATAATACAAAAGCCTCGAACGACAAAAACAACGACCTTTGCTCGGTGAGAAGGTTTCGGTGGTGCAGATAACATCAAGTCTGAACTTTGCTTAAATGATTATCACCAGTCCAGGCTTTATAGATACAAATGTCTGGCCTCCCACACCGTACCCGGGTTTTTAGCCCGACTTGCCCGCCTATCCCGGGTATCACTGGACGTAGTGTTCAGCCTCCCGTCCCTCAGACAAGGGACATCTCCAAAGCACTCAGTTACCGCCCTAATATACGCAATCCGCCCACGTGGGTTAGGCTAACACTCTTAACGGGTTCCTGTGTGCACAGGTGCCCTGCGATAGGATAGGCGATTCCTGCCTCGCACCCTGTGCTGCCTGTTGCCGACCCTGAATCGGATTAAGCAGGTAGGATCACAAAGGTGCAGCTTCCCATTGAACACAACACGATCCCTTTTTTATAACTAGGAGACATGCATTATGCATATTTCTTGGAGCCGGCGCACCACCAATGGTTGAAAGTTTAAAAAAATATATATATATATTTGAGCTTTTTCCGCCCTCCGGTGGAGAGCCAACGGTTTTCTTCTGTTCATTTAATTTTTTTTCCCCAGATTCGCTTTGATTTCTGCATGCACATTTACTCAAAACTGAAATCTGCTAGCCTTTTGGAGTCGCGCTCAAAACGAGCCTGAATTGAGTCCGAATCCGATATGAAACGTTCCACGACACAGAAATACGGTGTTGCGAAACAACCGTACGGATTTCGACAGGTTCCCGAGTGTGACTTGGGAGCGGTTCTGTAGAACGGTTCGTATGGAGGAAGTCGGATCTTTCCTTTCGAGGACGTGCGAGCGTTCGGATGAGGTTCCGTCGTACGGTTGACCATGGGAGTCATGCACTTTCTCATTCTATGTGAAAAAGTGAGTGTGCATGTCCACGTGGGAGAGTGTGTCTGTGTTCTCTCAGGATATGATTCAGAAGTGTTGAAGAGCGAGCGGTGTGGTGTATCTCTTATCTAAATGTTTGGACAGAGACGGGTTCTGTGGGATAAATAAGCGTATAAAGGTTATAAATAGCCCTAACGTTCCATATGTACCATTTGATCCTTTTCCTGTCCCGCGCTTACAGCTATACGCTACACATAGCACAAAATACAACGCGATGATGACGTCGCCGCCATTAGTCCCCTATTTGCTCTCTTCGATGGGCCAGCGATGTCTTATATTGTACAATGAAGTTCCGCGAGCGTCGCTGGTCTGGCGCATCGGACGTTTGCTAAAGCCACCGGACTCCCAGAGAGAGCCTTGTGGCTTACCTGGCTTATCTCTCAGAGAGCTTGTCTCCGAGCTTTAAAGAGAATTTGAGGTATTAGGTTCCCCAGAAAACACACTCCCAGCAGCAGAAAAAAAAAGGCGGGGGCGAGGGGGTGAAGAGAAAAGACCTCGCGTTCAACTCTCCTGTTTCCTATGTTCGGGGGTTTTTGTGAGTGGGGGGCTATTGGCTGGGACGGTATCACCGGAGAAGTGGCCGTGTGCCAGTGCGTAACGGAGCGAGCCGATTACAGTGTGTATCAAAGCAATCGGGACGCTCTCGAGAGAACAAGAGGGACTTTCCCAGCCTCTGGCTCTGTGCTACTCCATTTTGAACAGTCCAAAGTTGGATGGTGAATAACCGCCAAGGCCAGCTTAACGCTTTTTTTATGACATAAGTGACAGGAAATCTGGGTGCACATGAGGTAAAACGTTCCTAAACGTGTCAAAGCGGCTGCTCTGTATGAATTAGGGCGCCTCGTGCAGCCGCTTGTGGATTCGCATACCCTGGCATGCCGCAGGGGCTTTTTCGGGGTCAATCTCTGGGTCAAGCTCATCAAGCCCTCGGACTCGGATTGGAAGCTTCCTGGTTGCCCTCGAGTTTGATTCGCTGAGAGGCCGATTCTCATCAGTCCTCTGGCGAGGCCGATATCAAGTGGCAGCGCTGTCACACAAACCCTAAATTCAAAGACCCAGACTCTATCTCTGTCTTCCCCCTTCTTGTTCTCTCTTAGGCGTTTTGTCATGCCTCGGCTGATTTAAAATAGTCAAATTACATTTCCAGGCGCCGTTTAATATTCGTACTCTCATTAGGATGTATTTCACATCTTTGAGGTGGGGAGCTCGGCTCGGCGGTCTCATCAGTATGCATGTACTTTGTGGACGTGTAGAGGTCTTAAGGGGACAGGTTAACGATCGGGACTGCCAATCAGAAGGGTGTCGGTTCAAATCCTGGCCCTAACAAGCTCCCGATGCTGGTCAAGACTCTTTCAAGGCCCAAATTGAAGGGAAGACTTGCAGTTTTTTGCTCTTACAGTACTGTTTAAAAGTCTGAGGCCACCATTATATTTGATGCTGATGACAATGGGATTGCGGTAGACTCTGGACCTGATGGTCCTGGGTTCAAATCCCACCTCGGCCAAGCTAAATGCCCTAAATGTAAATGACAGTATGTCAATATTAATGTTTGTTTTGCTCGAATAAAACCAGCGCTCAGTATTTTAATACTGTACTGACGCTGGGACTCGCAGGATTGTATGCTGTAGATTTCTAGCTGTGGACACTGTACATGTTATGGACTAATTTCAAATAGTTGTTCCTCATTTCTGCCCAGCGATTTGGACTACAGGCTTTCATATTTAGCAATGTTAGATTTCGCCCCATTTTTCTGCACAAACAGGAAGCGTTTTCGAGAGCCGAGGCTCCAGTGTTTTTGAAGTGTGGTTTGAGAGCTGCGCTATCGTACCTGAGCACCTTTGTCAAACGGACAGCAACAACACAGCTTTCCTCTCTCTCCATTTTTATCCCTTCTTCTCCCTGGGTTCCTCTCAATGCTTATCTGATTTCCATTGTGTTTGTAAAGTGGACGGCTCTCTAATGACCCTGCCTATTTAACAGGCTGAATGCGGCCGGGCTGCACACTATTCAACAGCCTCTCATCCTAAACACTCACACGATCTCTGTCTTTTTCTCACACACTCTAACTCTAACAAGCACTATTTCACCCTAAACGAATTATTTCGGTCCTATTTTAGCCGGGTTACACATACTACACACACTCTGTGTCCTATTTGACCATGGGACATGTCAATCATTCATTGTTTTTAGCTATATGCCAACTTCTATTTCACTGACATATATGGAAACACTACATCAGTTCAGGCATGTGCAGTTTAACGACCGTCTGAAATGTAAATCTGTCTTTTAACCGTTCATAAATGGATGTGCCTGACCTATTGTAAGTAGTACCCCCACACCTGTCCATTCTGTCCCCTGTTACTATATAAACTGGTTCATTTTCACTTTTTGAGTCTCTAACTGATCTTCCACGATGTTTGTAAAAGTGTCAGGTCCATCATGGCGTGTTACGGCTTTCCTCTTTTCGTTTTAAAAGAAATCTACGGCCATTAAGGAATAAGGAATGATTTGTAAAGGTTGAAAAGCTTAGCAGAAAATCCCTGAGAAGAACCAAATACTTACTGAACACGAACAAATGTAGCAGTAGCAAATTTGGGTGAGTGTTTTTTAGGAACACTGTGGAGCCGTCGACCCGTTTTTGACACTGGCTTGGTCGGTACTGCATAGCTCGTGTTCAAAGGCTATGTAGGTTTCATTCCCAAATAATGCCTGGTATGAATATTGTATGTTGGATGTTTAAGTGCCTAGCTACGCATGTGAAGAATTCGAGGCATGTTGGTGTGACGAGATAACGAGATAAGGATCATGCATCGGTGAGTTACCGTAAGTGACTGTCGTTAACATGGCGAGATTGGTCATGATGGTGCTCATCTGTCTGTGTTCCACTGTCTTTTGTAGAAGAAAACAGCAGCACTGGGTGCTGTACTTCCAGGAACAAGGCCCTGCAGCGTAGAGTGGAACATGCAAATGGGCTGCTCCATGAACATCACCGTATTACACGCTCTGGCTTATCTTCCAACCCACTACGCCCAAGCCCTCATTCCATATCAGATCAGACTCCACTGGTCGCTCAGTGCTATATTTGGCCAGCAGAGTATCTCTGATACAACCAGATAACGGATCGATGGTTAACGCGGAGTCCCGATACGTCACGATCACCTTTGTAGCTCATTTATTCGGGCTGTTACGAAGATGAGGAAGGAATCTCCGCCTGCGGTGTCTTATTTGTGTGAAATACAGTGGAATCCGGGTAATGGGACAAGCCGCTTATTCGGACCAAATCCTGAAGTACCGAAACAAATCCTATTATATGCGTGTAATGTTATTTGCTTATTTGGACCAAAATTCAGTTTAATCGGACCAAAGAACGTGAGAGCGAAAAAGAAAAAGAAGCAACACGTCGCCACTTAGCCACTGCAAAAGCGGATCAGCGAGATACGGGAGGATTTTTGGGATCCCCGGGAGAATTTATGCTTTTATCAAAGGTCAGGAAATC
>JAVSBV010000083.1:3169908-3182789 GCA_033117975.1 Parotocinclus spilosoma | reverse complement strand
AATCGACTGTATTTCCATCCATCCAGCTACTATCTTCCGCTTAATCCACAGGGATTCACGGGCCAGCCGGTGCCCACCCTAGACGGGGCACACACACACAGTCACACGAAGGGCCACTTTAGAGACACCAATTAACCATGTCTGCCATTGGACTGTGGGAGCAAACCGGGGTACCTGGAGTAAAACCCAGCAAACACGTGGAGGACATGCAGACTCCACACAGGCCGCTCCACCCTGGGATTGAACTCGGGACCTTCTCGCCTTGAGGCGGAGGTGACTTATTTTTAATGGCCCAGTATAATATCTTCTCCAGGAAGCGGCCATTCCCACAGGAAACCCATCTCTGATCCACCAATGCGGTACAACTACCAACTTTTTCAAAAAAGGTAAACAATGCAGGCTAAACACAGGAGCGCCGTTTGAACAGGGAATTCTAAAGCAACACTGCCATCTAGTGGTTGGTTTAAAGTTGTCATCACGCATGTCTTTACCTATACAAGACAGCAGATAGGTCAGTTGGTGACTCTAAATTTTTCCTGTCTCGCTCATGCTCTTGACTGTTCTCGACCCTGAATTGGTCGACTATGAAAATGAATGAATGAATGATTTAACTAATCTATTCATTTATTGTATTAGTAATGTATTATTACACAGTTATTACACTCTGCATTACAAAGTGAGTACAGCTCTAAAATAAAATGCCCAAATTCTCCCCCCAATATCATTTGACTTGTTACTGTGACAAGGTCTGAATTTGGTTCAAATTGGTTATTTTGGCTAAATTGGTTAAAATTTGGTGTTATCCTTCTCACACGCCCTCATACTGGTCACTGGAAGTTCAACATGGCACGTCATGGCAAAAAACTCTCTGAGGATCTGAAAAAATTTATTGTTTCTCAACACAAAGATGGCCTGGGCTATAAGAAGATTGCAATTACCAATCCACACCGACGCTTTGGGTAAAAAAAAATATGAATAAGACTCAGAAATGAGGTTCCTAAAACAGACTCGTTGGCTCTATACTCGACGAGAAGCTGCTGTGTCTGAATATCTGATTGAATATTCTATAGGTACTTGCTAGAAAAACTATTAACTCTTGATCCACTTGTGCATTTATTACTCTGTTTTCCGTTTCAGAAATAGAGAAAAGTAGCTTGGTCTTTTGCATTCACATTTCTCTATAAAAACCCATTCAGAAAGCTGCTATCCTGTTTGCTGTTCTTAGTTTTTCTTTGGCACTAAAATGACACGTAGAACAGTGTTAATAATAAACAACAGAACATGCACTATGCACAGGCTAATAATACATTCAATTATAAACATTGCTTGCATGTTTTAACACAGACTGTATGAGCAGTGCTGTGGACCGTAACCTATATGAGCAACCTATGGACCAGAAGGTCGAAAATCCCACGTATGGGTCCTTGAACCAGACCGCTAATCCACAATGGCTTGAACTGGAATATTGCATTAGCTCTAGGGAGTCTCTATTAAACCTCTAAATGTAAATGTGACATTGGTCTTGGTTTCGATACCAAATATTATTGGTGTGACTATTTACTCAATGCCGGACGCTTACCCAGACCAATCCATGGGGTAAAAACCTGCCAGAATTTACCAGGGCTACTGTTGGTGCAGTATTATTTTGACCGCCCATGAAACTAGGCTTGGACTTCACTGGACTGGACTTTCTGGGCCCAAGGATCTAACACTGTGTATTAGATCCATCACTTTTCAAAAAAAATCTAACTTTGTTCAAGCAGATGTATCGCAATGCATTTATTTATTTATTACCGCCAAAACAACGTGAGGCAATGAAAACCTGCCTTTATTTGACTGAACAAACAAGAGCTTGATATTTTTAGATTGAATTTAGGTGCCACTGTGACGTAGAGTAACAAAAGATCGTACTGAATTAGTAAAATATCTTTCCTCGTAGTTAGCTATCCTAAATTACCTCAGACAAGGTTAGCTCTGTTTTGCTTTTATATGAGATGTAGAAACGTAGACGAAGAGAGAGGGGGGGTTAGAATAAATACTTTATTGTGTAGCCAAACAGCCATTTATATCACTGCTATTTTAATACGTGGCCAACCATGTAGTGTGGATAACGGACGAACGTGGTCATATTCCCCACAGGATTTACCGTGTTAATCCAAAGCAACACCCGACCGTGTTAGTAATCCCTTTTTTGGTGAGCACATTGGTACGGTCTCATCCATTATTAAGTAGCCTATCAACCCCCACCACCTCAAACACCCATTCAGTATGTGAGGGTGGAGAGCCGTTCTGATTTAACCGAATTTCCTTTCCAAATGACGCTTTGACTCGTTTCTGGCAGGCTGAGTAATATTAGGCACTGTAATGAGACGCCTAGTGATTATATGCCGCCTTTCTTTTTGGTTTTGTTAAATAAATCTCCTCTGTGGTGATGTTTGTGGTGCAGCTTTCTCTGCTGCTGCTGCTGGAGCCGAGCCTGTGGCGGTCAGTCTCAGGCAGTCCTACCGACGACAACGCACTGCGGAGCGGCCACGGAAAGCACGGAGAGCCGGGGCACAACGAGCATCACAAAGACTCCTATAGTACATTCGCCTCGGAATTTCTCGAGTCCAGATATCTTTCGGATGAAGGTAAAACCATGTCAGGCAGAAATACAGTCTGGGGTCGAAACAGGAGTGTTTTGTGTTTCTTTTCTTTTGACGTGTTTCGCGTTATCACGGGCCTTCTATGGGCTACAGCCTTAGTGTTAGTACATTATACAGAATATAAAACCGATTCTCTTATAAGATCCTTGCTTATTAGTAGATTTTAGTTTAGTATGTACCCTACGATTTTGCTTCCAATACCCTTTATAGCTTGTCGGTCTTTTTTTTTGATGGGAATCAGCCAATCAGGACCTCGGTCAGCACCTCGAACCTGCTCATAGCCCCGCCCTTCATTCAATTAAATTGATTGATTGATGTCTATTGATGAGATGTAAGAAATATTCCCAAATATTGAGTGTCCAGAGCTTTGCAGGTTATCCTTTCCCGACTGCACCTCCTGTCGATCCGTTTGCCCGCATCAAAGTCAGCGATTGTGGAGTAACCAAGGGCTGCATAAGGTGAGATTATGGCATCGTGTTTCGTTTTATCCGTACAGGTATGTGCAGCATTTTACATCCCGGAGGTTATTGTTCTTATCACCAGATACACCAACATGTAACTGTTGCAGAAAGCTTTATTAAACCCATGCAGCATGAGTGTGAGCAGACTGAATGCTGGATGGCTTTTGTAAATAAGTACTTGAGAATGAGTTTCTATCTGTGCGTAGGCGTGTCTGAACGTTCTGTTTGTATCTGCTGTATTTTATTCCTGGTACTGTGCAGGTACGGGAAGCCAGGCTGCGATGCGGAGACATGCGACTATTTTCTGAGTTACAGGCGTATCGGGACGGACGTGGAGTTCGAGATGAGCGCAGACACAGACGGCTGGGTCGCTGTTGGCTTTTCTTCTGACAAGAAAATGGTAACGACGGTTACAGCAAATCAGGCGCCACAGAACTCCCCCCCCCCCCCCCCCCCCCATTTATTACACACGCGGCGTTTTTTGTTTCCCCGTTTCCATTACAGGGGGGCGATGATGTCATGGGCTGCGTCCACGACGACAACGGGCGAGTCAGGATCCATCATTTCTACAACGTGGGCCAGTGGGCGAAAGAGATCAAGCGAAACCCGGCGCGGGACGAGGAGGGCGTCTTTGAGAACAACCGGGTCACGTGCCGCTTCAAGCGCCCGCTCCACGTCCCGCGGGAGGAAACCCTGGTGGATCTGCATCTCAGCTGGTACTACCTGTTCGCCTGGGGCCCTGCGATACAGGGTACGTGCGTCTCCGTTGGCCGTGCGGCATCGCGTGACGGTCGCCGTTCGTAACGTTCCCTTCGTTTCAGGTTCTATCACGAGGCACGACATCGACAACCCGCCGGTGTCCGATTTCATGATCAGCATTTATAAATACGAGGACGTTTTCATGCCCGCCACCGCCTACCAGACGTTCTCGTCCCCGTTCTGCCTCCTGCTCATCGTCGCCCTCACCTTCTACCTGCTCATGGGTACCCCGTAAGCGCGGCGGAGGCGAGCACAGTGCAACGTAAGAGCATCATCACGTCCGGGGCGCCTTTCTCTGTGAATTTATCTGTGAGCTAGAGTTAGCTGGAGCGGGTTAGAACGCTGCGTTCATTCGAGTGTATATTTAAGCTGTTCAAAGGCCATAGAGGTGACGTGTTGTGTATACAGTCATCCCGCTTGGAACTGACCCAAACCACCACTCGTGGTCACACCGCAGGTACAAGTGAGCCGATTCCAACCCTTATACGGTGTGAACGGCAAAATCCGGACGCTTCTTATCCGAGCCACTTTTGTACGTCGTACTAAAAAGGGTATTTCCAGAGGAAAACTTTGAGCAAATGTCCCAGAGACGCCTCTGAAAACCCCTAATGGCGCAATTTATATTCACAATCATCGTAGGGAAAACATTTTTGTTTGTTTGTTTGTTTGTGTTTGGATAGACAGTATTACGAACAACACGGACGATCAGCCAGACACCAGAACCAGAGACCGGACGAGCGATATAATACACTGCTCACAAAAATGAGGGGGCACTTCAAAACGAATTAAATTTTAAAAAAAGAAGCATTTGATTGTATTTCATTCAACAAAGTCGTAACTCAATCTCTGTGATGGTGTAGCCAGTGATATATTCATAGGGGTGAGCAGAAGCGGGTCAAACTGCACCGGAGTGCCCCCGCATTGTGTTCAGAGCAATGAGGGGGCAGCGATGGGGCATGGACAGGATCAGATCGTCCAGCAGTTCTTGTGAAATATCCCCTCTTTTTTGTGAGCGGGGTAGTTACAGGTTTAGGCCAGACTTTTTTTATTGCTTGTTTCGCCGATCCGCCGACGATCATATTTGATCATTAAAATTTTTTTAAAAGATATATATATTTTTTTGTATTTCGCGGATCTGCCGCAGTACTAATGGTTGAAATTTTAATTTGTATTTATTTTATTTATTTATTTTTAGCTGTTTCCGCCCACCGGTGGAGAGCATTTAAAAAAAATTTTTTTTTGCATTTCGCGGATCTGCCGCAGTACTAATGGTTGAAATTTAAATTTGTATTTATTTATTTATTTATTTATTTTTTAAGCTTTTTTAGAGCCAGCGGTATTGTTCTGTACATTCTTTTTTTTTTTTGCCAGATTCACTTTAATTTAATTGTAGGTTAAATACATTTTATTTTCATTTCTTCCTCCTTCCTTCTATTGATTCCACATCGTCCTTGAGAAATTGAAAAGTGCTAAAAAATCAAGTTTTATTTGTATTTTTTTTTCCTCCCTCCCCAGTAGATTCTTAAGTAGAAACATCCGAGGAACAAGCGATTAAAAAGTCTGGCCTTACAAACAATATACCTATAGGGAAGGGACAAAAAAAATAGTACTACATGCAATAGGACAGATACGAATGCTTGTTTTAAAAAAGCCATCCCCACGGACACGTAACTCACAGAAAAAAGTCCCTAAGCACATCAACCGAGTTACAACAGTATCTTGTCTATATCTGAGGAACATTAAGACCGTTACTCGTTTGAACTCCCAGAGCAAGGCTCACGGGCGATCAGGGTAACTCCTAAGAAACTTTAAGCGCCTCTCTTGCATTGCCTAATGTCAATATTTATGAGTCTACGATCATCCTGTATATGATTTCTTTATTTCTGAGGTGGCCCGGATCTCTCCTGTGCATGCAGACCGGTTTTCTACAGGGTACGTTAAAAAAGAATACGAATAAAGTCTTAAAAACGATGAGTAGCTAGTGGATTTGGGTCACTTTTACCTGCATAGACTGAGCATTACTGTGGTTTATCTAGTACAGTAAAATAGCATCCCAGACTAAGTGATATTCACTTCCACTACCACTAGGGGGGGTGTGTGTATGAAACGCCAATCCATCGCTGTGCACAGTTTTTAATTTAAACACTAAATAAACATACACACTGTATAACTTGGGACTAAACTTTCTACACATATGGCATGACTGAACAGCTGCAGCATGCACGCAACACACAAACACGCGATCCTACTTTAGTATCACCAGATCAGTATTAGCAGTCTGAACCAGTGGAAGCATGCCGGCACACCTGAGCCTGTTTAGCAGGATCAGCAGCACATCACTTTTCAGTGCTCTCTGTACGTTCTGAGTATCGTGCATCCTTTACAGCTAGCCTAAGCCTTTGTTTCGTTACTATACTCGACGCAAATCTTTAACTTATCCTGCCAAATAAAGTCATGAGCGCAGGAAAGCGTTTCTGATGTGACGTGTGTCTGTGTGCTGTATGTTCTCGATTCGTTCGGGGCCTGACCGTAGAGAACGTTTTTAGGATCCAGGACGTTATACACTGCTCGGAAAAGGCTCAGACATGGTGCATTTCAGGTTGGGTTTTAATTAAGAGTCATTCGTTATAACTGGACACAGCAACGAGAATAATTTCTCCACCAATAAAAGCAAAAGCCCAGTGGAAGGTTTTTAACGTCCACAAAATATTAACCATCTCCATGTTCTTGTCCAGAAATCACCAGTAATTCTGTACACAGCAGGTTTGCAGCTTGGTAAGTCGTGGTGTCGTTTCAAAACCTCATTTGTTAACAGATTTCTTGAATATTATATCTAGTACAACATTACCCGTGGTTCAGGCTTTTGGTCTTTCGACCAGACCTTCTCATCTTTGGATAATTGGCAAACAAGTGTTCGATGGGCACAGTGGTTCCTGATGGCCTGGGTTCAAGTGTGGGCTTGGGTAAGGCCAGACTTTTTTCATTTCTTGTTCCTCGGATGTTTCTACTTAAGAATCTACTGAGGAGGGAGGGAAAAAAATTAAAATAAATGCAAATATTTTTCTGCACTTTTCAAGGAAGGAGGAAGCAATAAAAAAAACATTTTATTTAAAAATAACATTTATTTAATTTACAATTAAATACAAAGTGAATCTGGAAAAAAATGTAATGTACAGAACAATACCGTTGGAGGGCAGAAAAAGCTAAGAAAAAAATGTTTTAATTAAAAATTTCAACCGTTGGTGCTGCGGCGGATCCGCAAAATACCAAAATATATATATATATATTGGTATTCTTAAAATATGAACGTCGGCGGATCCGCGAAACAAGCAATAAAAAAAATCTGGCCTAAGAGGTTAAAGTTAATGAAAGTTAGTGAATAAGATATGACATTTATTATTAATTTCTATACAAGAACATCACTTTTTTTGTGTCTCCTGTTGTATTTCACATAAACTTGTCCTTTAGATTCCTGTTTAAATTCAGTTTTAATAATATTATGGGTGTTGGAGCCAGGCTTGAGCCAGACCTCGTTCTATTATTATATATTATTATAATAAATGGATCTTTTTTAAACTTGGTTGTCTAAGTGAATCAGAGGCAGATTATAAAACACGTGGAATTATTAAATCGTTTAACTATTTATTTTCCTTTTTTTAACAGCCTGGAATGGTTTATGCAGGCAGCTTGTGTGGTCTAAAGTTAAACCGTATTTACCTGTATTTGCTATTAATATAAAAGCCAAATCTTATGCCAGTTGAAGTTACATGCATTGGTCTGTTCACAGACAGAAACCACTTCCGGTCAGACGCTAAGATAGCGTGACACTACATTTCCCAGCATCCCCGGCACTCGCACGTCACGTAATTCCTTATGTAGTGTTTAGGTTGCTCAGGAGGTGCGCAGATAACATGGCCGAGAAGGAGGCTCCGGATCGGGACAGGGATCCGGCCACTCCCGCCTCCCGTCCTCGCGTGTGGTTCGGGGACACGGTCCATCCCGCGGTCGATATGGTCGGGCAGTTGCTAGGTCAGCAGCCGTCTTTAAAGTTTGACAAGAACATCAAGCAGGCCTTCTACAACACGGGCGCCATGATCTTCGTGGCGATCTGTAGCGGCGCGGCTGTGCTGGTTTACTTCATCCTGGAGGCGTTCCTGAGGCCGCTGCTCTGGGCTGTGCTCTGCGGGACCTTCCTGCACCCCTTTAAACACTCCCTGGCGCGAGTGGGAAGGTCGTGGATGAGCGGTTTGCGGGCCAGTGGCACGCCCATCCTGCTGGGCACTCTGCTGGTGCCCGTGAGGTGTGTGAACCACGGGGTGGAAAGCCTGGGCGCGCTCCTCGTGGAGCGTCTCAAGCTTCTGCTGGTGGTCGGGGCAGGAGCACCGCTCATGTACTTCCTCTACCTGTTCTGGAGCGTGATAGGCATGCAGGCCGTGCTCCAGCACCTGTGCCACATCATATGCCAAGCTCTGGACTGCTTCAACGCCATGTGGGTGAGTGGCTGGTGGGCATTGTGGTTTTTAAGGGGGTTACTGATATGGAATGGGCATTTATGGTAGTCACCAATATGACATGCGGGCGTGAGGAGGTGGTGAGCACGGTGCCCGTAAGCGGGCATGAGGAGGTGAGGTGGGGAGGAAGCTTCCGCCTCGCTTCTTTTGCATTTTAAACAAATAGCTTCTGCACCAATATGTCTTTGTTTCCTGGTTGGTCCAGGAAGGGGCCACCTCTTCGAGAGGCTTGTCACTGAACCAAGTCATACTAACGTCACCCTGATCTGGACTGCCTTTACTGTTCCAGGTTGGCACGGTAGTGCTGGGCTACGTGCTGGCGGTGGCCTTTAAGTGGACCCCGGGCATGGAGGGCTACCTGCGGGCCATGTCGGTGCCTGTATGGACAATCCTAATTTTCTACATGGGTAAGACGGGCATGCTTTTGGTTGCGTTGCGTTGCGTTTGCCATGGACCTAACCTGCCGAGATTGCAACCCTATGTATATGAATGGCCACTTTATTAGGTACACTTTGCCTTCAGAACTGACTTGTTTTTGGGTGGATCCATGCTTTCACTCCGACCTGACCATCATGTCAATCGAGACTCGTCAGACCATTTTTCCAGTCTTCTGTTGTCCAGCTTTGGCACCCGGTGTCTGTTCTTGGCATCCGGTGGGTCTTGTGTTGCTGTAGCCCATCTGCTTCAATGTTGGAAGACATTCTTTTCTGCATGCCCCGGCTTGTAATGAGTGTCTATTGTTATTGTATGAGTTGCTATTATATTTATATCAGCTTTGGTCATTTTCGCCCAGAAATCTGCCCTCGCTTCATATTTTTTCTTTTTTCTTTTGTTCTCTCTCTGTAATCCCTAAAGATCCAGAGCTCCGACTCAAAATCAGAGCCACTAGTTTGTGAAATACTCCGACCAGCCTGTCTGGCACCAACAACCATGCCACGTTTAACGCCACTCACACTTTCTTTGCGTTTCTTCCCCGTTCTGATGCTCGGCTTGATCTTCGGCAGCTCGTATGGACCAGAATTCTGTACTTAAATGCACAGAGTTTAATTTATCTGATTGGATGATTAGATATTAACGAGAAGTCGAACAGGTGTATGTAATACAGATCTAACAGAAGCATTTAAATCACATTATTATCGGGCAGATGATACATTACAGGTCATACATTTCCTAATGACGCCTTAATCGTTTTTCTCTTTCCCCTTGTTGCAGTGTCTCTCACCGGATCTTGGCAAGTGCCCGTTTTTGTAATGGCGGTCGCTTTACTGGTCGTGGGCTCACAGGAGAAGGCAGCCGTGCCAGGAAAAGGTGAGGACAAACGCCAGTAACGGAACCGAAAGGAAAACTACACAATGAACGCTCAGCTTTGTACCTGACAGTTGTGCATTGTGTATGCCCGTTCATTCTCTATTGCCAGGGGAACTGCCCGGGCAGGTCATTTCCTTTGCTGCCAACACTCTCTACATGGCCATCGCCTGCAGCAACAGCCGCCCTGTGGCTGAGAAGAAGGAGGAGGGTGACGTGAAAACACGGGCTGAAGGTAAAGTGAGAACGTACCGTACCTGGGCTTTAAGGTTAGACGAATGCCAGACGTAACCGTTTCGATTCGTTAATAAATGCTGCTGGGCTTTGCTTACACTCCACAGACTCCGCAAAGCTGGAGGATGATGCCTCCACTAACCCCGTGCGACCCCGGCCTGAGTTCCAGGCTCTTGTACATAAAGAGAAGGCCAGTGATATCTACTTTGTGCTCCTGCTGTGGGCTATTGTACTCGTGCAGATCTGGCTCAATCTTTGGATCCTGCAGCTGTTGCCCATCCCGTTCGCTGGTACGTGTGCGTGTGTGCGTGCGCGTGCGCTTGCATGCATATTTAGAAGTACTTACGGGGATAGAAATACTCAATAAATGTGGTCGACTTACAATTAATGCAGTCTTGCAATTGTGGGTTAAAAGCCTTGCTCAGGGACCCAACTGTGGCATAGGTGGACCTGGACCTTCTAGACCTTCTGGCCCTTCTGTGAAGGTCTAGTGGTCCAGTACCTTAACCACTAGGCCACCACAGCCCCCATATAAGGAAGGAACCAGAACAGGACCGAGACTCAATCAAAATTCCCATGATCTCAATCCAAACATAAACAAGTCAGATCCATGGAGGGCCTGGGTCCTAATTTACAGGCCTCCCCATACCTAGAGTCCATACCCTCATGGGACGAAGCCTTGGTCCCACAAGACCTACACAATAATAGGGCGTGGGTTATTAATGTGTTTAAGAACGTATGGTTGTTAAGTTTATAAACTGAAGAGCTGCATTTGAATTGTGTTTTGTTTTTCCTCTTAGTGTGGGTCATCAAAAGGCTGGTGGTGCATTTCGGGGTGAAGAAGTTGGCCGAACGGACCCTGGAGGTATGGTGGGTGGTGCTAGAGCAGTTTATGAAAGATAGACAGGACGCCCTGCTGCCTGGACCAATCAGAGGCCTTGCACGGTTTCTGCTACGGGTCGATACCAAGGTAATGGCTTTAAGCGCGTTTACTTACTGAGAGTTTATATATATATATATATATATAATGTAGATAATTGGAGAAAAAAGATCAAATAAGAAGTAGGAGTGATGGTAGAAGAAATAGCCAACAGGGAAAAAAAATGCCTTTAAGTCATGTAAGCCTTATTTTTAATACCAGATCTATTTCCGTTTGGTAAATTTAGAGGCTTATTTTTTACCCCAGGCTAACTCTTACAGCCTAAAGCAAGTGTGGCTCTCATGTTTAAGAACGTAATGCTTTCAAGAATGCCACTTGTTCTTATAATTCTTAGGAAAAGAGAGAAAAAGTGAAGTGAATTTGATTTACAAATCAATCATTACAAATTTTTTTTCCCTTCTGTTTGGAGTCTGCATGTCTTTCCCGTGTCTGCGTGGGTTTACTCCGGGTACTCCGGTTTCCTCCCGCAGTCCAAATACATTTTTGAGATCGGGATCTCATTTCCTATGGAATTGATGCCTCTCACCTGTCTCTCTTCCTCTTTTCCTGCATCGATCTAAAGAAGAATGCTTCCCCTAATGTTAACTTTTTCTCTTTTTTTTAAAAAAAAGGTGATATTTTTGTTGCTAGTTATTGTTAAATATATAAAATATATTCGATATAGGTCTAAATATGTTATAAAAGAACATAGGTTCGATAAAATAATCAGTGTGGTTGTTTATGTAAGATGTTCAGTCAACCCCTGGGGAAAAAAAACCCCAAAACAAACATTCAATCCCCCAAACCAGTTACACATCCAGTCCAGTCCACACGATTCCACTTTCCAGTCCCGTCCTGCCCTCTTGTCGGCTGAAAAGACACGTTTTGAAGTTGGCTGCTTTTCTGCACTCTTTATTGGTTGTTTCTAATAACACTCTGTCTCTCTGTCTCCCTCCTCAAAGCTCTGGCATTGGCTTAACAAGCAGGTAAATGGTTTGCGCTAGCAAGCGTGGGAGAGAGACATGGAACGAAAGATGACAGAAAGGATGCGAGAGAGATAGCTTAACAGTGTGCTCACCCACTAGAAGCTTAACCCTGCGCTTATTTAAAAAAAAAGAAGAAAAAAAAATCCATCCACTGTCATCCCTCCATCTTTCTGTTCTGTTCTCAGCTCGCTCTGCAGGCTTCTGCTCGGCTCCAGCTTCCGTTTTCATGTGCTATGCTTCTGTGATTTGGAAAAGCCATCGTAACACACAGCTGCATAGCGTAATCCCAAATGAACCGAAGCCCTTTTGGCCTCTAAGAGTTCCTCCGTAGCTGCAGGTGTGTGTTTTGGTGGATATGGATATGGCTTTGAAAGTGTGTGATATGCATGGAGAGAAACTCAGAGTGCTGATCATATGGGACGGGACGTGTCCTCAGTTCCGCTAGACCTTATTAGGATATCATTTCCTACGTTTGCTCATGGTTGCTTTAACCGCTTATGTGAATCGTCCTGAGCGGGCATGAAGCGACTGGGCGACGCGCCTCCCTTAAACGTAATCCCTTTCACGCGGCATGGCATTCCCTAGGGTGCAGCGCCAGATATAGTACCCTCACGCTGAGGTGGAGGGAACAGATGGTCCTGAAGGTCACGCTTAAGGCCTCGGTAGGCGCCTTCTGCTCGTTGTCGGTGTTTGTTTTCCATTTAGATTGGACAGAGCTGATAAGCAGAGGGTCACTAACATCCTCTAATAAACCATGGTGCAAGCTGAGCTAATTATCTGCATGGCTAAACTAGGCACGAGAACAGGATTAGACCGACACGTACAGGGACTTTTAGTACAGCGGGGGGTGCACAGAGAAACCTGGTCCACAGGAGAACCGACTCTAAGCTTTATTTATCTGTCTCAGTAAATGAAGCTCATGTACAGTGAAATCCGGTTAATGGGACCACATCGGGACACGATCGTTTTGGTTCCTAATAACCAGCTGGTCCGATTAAACGAACATGCCCTATGTTAGAAGACGGGACGTGCTATGTAACATATTAAATGTTTATTAAACC
>JAVSBV010000083.1:3152795-3169808 GCA_033117975.1 Parotocinclus spilosoma | reverse complement strand
ACACACACACACACACACACACACACACACACACACACACACACACACACACACACACACACACACACACCTCTGTTATTTGCTATGCAGGCCTAATTTGACAGTGCTACAGTCTCTGTGTGTACCGGGCCAGGAGTAGCTAGCAGACACATGAATATTGAATTAGTCAGGCAGGCCTCGCTTGCTTATGAAAACAGAGTAATGGGTGCCCACAGGCCACAAACTGAAGTCTGCACCCTCAATTAGGACCTTCCTGCCTGGGAAGGGATTAGGACAGGAGGACACATGGGATCGAGATCAGCACAAGAAAGGGAGGAGGGAGGAATAGAACCTGAGGACAAACAAACTAAAGGGGTAAGACAGGGTTGGGAGGGTCATACACACAGAAAAAGTAAACTGTACTGCCACTTTAAAGCACAGACACACACACACACACACACACACACACAGCTTTATGACCTCTCTCAGAGGAGAATCTTTAACATAACCATCAAAATGCAAATGGGTTCACTAAAATGCAGATGTCAAAACCAATGCATGTATCTAACAATAATTAATGACCGATTCATAAAAATAAATCTGAGTCTAAATATTTAGTGTCATTATTTTAATTATTATAAAAATAATCATTATAATATTGATGTTATTGGTATAATTATATTTATTAATATATTTTTATTTGATCTTTTTTATAACCATGTCTGGAGTTGGTTTCTGCCCTATCAAACTCTGAATTGGATCAAATGTCTAAGTCAAAATAATAATAATAACAACAATAATTATTATTATTATAATTATTGTTGTTATTATTATTATTATTATTATTGCTGTTGTGGTTGGTGGTGGTGTTGTTTTGTTGTTGTTGTTACTATTATACTATTTCTATTACAGCTGTTGATATTATTGTTGTTGTTAATATTATATTTTTGTTATTCCGACTATTATTATTGATATTTCTATGACTGCATTTATTATTATTGTCATCATTATAATGACTGCTTTTATTTTATTTTGTGTTGTATCGCTATTATTATGACTGTTTTTGTTGTTTTTATGATCTATTATATTAGAGCTATTATACTGTTGTTATTATATCATAGTTATTTTTGTATTGTTTTTGTTATTTATCCCAGCTATGATACTTTTTGTGTTATCTCCATGATAAACTTAACATGATAAAGTCTATTTAACAAAACGTATGTATTTAGATCACATATAAGATATCAGATATTTTTATCAGATATTTATACATTCTTATTTGTGAATATAAAACTCGTCACTAATTTCCACTCTTGTGTGCATTTCTCACCAGAGCTAAGAAACGGAAAAGTGTCCAGTCTGATCTTGTCCCCCTCTGGGCCTGGGGCTCCAGTGGCACGGTCGAACAGAGCAGTCCCACGGCCCGAATCAGGCAAGCGAGGGAATAAAGACTGCAAAGCCTAAGAGAACCAAAGTGAAGAGGAACAGATAGATTATCAGCTGTGGAGACGACTGTACAAAAGCATGTATCCTGCAAAGCCAAACCCAGCAGTAACATTTAAAAGCATCTGGAATGAAATGGTCTCATGTTTGTAACAGGACTAACACATTAACACTACAATGTGGCGATCAAAAGTATCTGTACATTCTCACTTCTGAGACCTTCAGTATAATCCTGCATTAATGATGCTGCACTGATCTCATTGCCTTATTAGATTCCTTTCATTTTCAATCAATAGCAGCTTTAATACACCAGCCAAGGTGAGGATGAAAAGAAGGGGATAATAACTTCATTTGGTTTAAGGCCCCTTAACACCCGCTTTGACATTTCTCTCGTCTTTCACCGTCACCTTGGCAGAGAGTCTCCCTCTTCCCTCTGTCTTTGTGGATCCATACTGAACAGAGAGCGTGTTTCCCCACTTCAGAATGGCTGGATTTCAACATTCTAATATGAATATTAGACTAAATTAACTTTTAGATAGTACCTAATAATAACATTTTACAACAGTAAAGCTGATACATAACTGCTGAGGATAATGGGTCATATGAAAATGATGAGATGGGCACTGGTAGCCTGGCGATTCAAGTTCTGAAATGTAGACCCAAATGTCCAGGTTCATATCCTGTCTCTGCTAATCTACCAATGCTGGGTCCTTGAGCAATTCTTATAATGAAAAATTCCTGCTCTATAAAAAGAAATAAACTCTATATTATATTTATTTCTTATAATAAATATATATAGTTGGTCTGGATCAGAAGCATCTGTTAAACGCTGTAAAAACAATAAGTGTCCGCAAACTTATGTCTAGTGTATTTATACTAATATCATAGCCATGTCTAGGTCTCTGGGGTCTCATTTTTTAGAAGTCGAAGAAGAGTTTTTTAGAGATCTTGGATCTTAGTTCCAGTAATACCAGAAAGGTCATGAGCGATGGTAAAAAGTTTGAGTGAAACCCTTTCCAGTTCCTAAAACACCTACAATACCTGAGCTTGTTAGATCTCCAGTCACTCCTTCTTAAACTTTATGGTGCACAGCATCATTACGAAACACTGACCCAAGCACCTACTCAGCACCTTATGCACCTCTGCCTTGTTACTGACTTATTACAACCCAGTGTGCTATACCTTGTGATTGGCACATGCCCTTTGTTGTTCTACCCCAGATAATAAGATAAGTGCGGTTGGCATAAGCATACCAGTTTATCACCCCTGGCTAGGGGTTGCTTTTGCAGTGTTATTTAAATGCTTTTGCTGGAAGGCACCACCTGGACTTGGAGCTTCCTTGTTAGGATGAGCTACTGTATTAGACCGCTACCACCTGAGCTAAAAGTCCTTTAATATGGTCATTATATCATTGCTAACACCATTTTATATCTACCCTAATGACTTCCTAAGCATTTTTGTTTTACTGGACGTCTCCGGTTGCTCCATAGTGTGGTCCTGCTCTGAGTTTGTTACCAGACGTGTCCCCTGTACCTTAAAAAGAGTGGAACTGACTTTTCCCCTTTACTTATGCATGTTAATGCAGCTTTAAAAGCAAATTGCTACAGAATACCCGTTCTGTTATACCTCTGGGGTCATCGGGTTGCAGTCGGCCGTAGCTGCTCCTCCACTAAAGTGGTTCTGGGCCAGAAGGAAAGGAGAGCTGGCCATGTCCAGCAACGGATAGTTCACCAACACCACCTTACTGAAGTTGAATTTGTAGGTAAAACGCTTTCCTTTAGTCTTGTGCAAAATGCGCTTGTTATAATAATACCTGCAGATATAAAAAATAAAAAAGGCAAGAAGAAATAACAATTGTGAAAGTGAACAAAACAGGACACACACACACACACATAGTGAACCATCTTCAGCAACACTACTAATATTTATATATATATATATATATATATAGTAAGCAGAACTGATCTAATGGACAAAAAGTGTAAAAACGAGGCGGTCCAAGGCAACAGCGGCCCCCACCCAGCTGTGATCAGTGTGTGACCGGATTTAATGGTGATAAGCAGATAAATTAATAAATACTGAAATTATTTAGGGAGATTTTTAGGCACTATAATCTTTGTCTTGCTCTCTGAAGATAATAATTACTTCTCTGTGGCATTAAAAGTGCTATAACAATACATTTCTATTGTTATGATGTTGTGAGCTTGTGTGACACCGATACAAGGTCTTAGCTAATTAACCAAATTTCAGAATGCCCATTAGGCATGCCGTTCATTTTTAAAGCATTTTTACGCTCGATTTCCTTCATTTCAACTCAGCACCCTACACAAGTACACATAATGCAACCTGCCACACCACCGATTTGTACACTTTAGCTTGCATTGCATTAATTGAGCATTTAGGACCAGCTAAATCAACGAGGCCAATTATGGCCAGCCCCAATTTATAACAATTTGCAATGAGCTAAAGCATCAATTAATGGTAGAGCAAGTGTGTAATACAGAGAACTTAAATATGCAAGAATAATATTGGTAGTAAGCAGCAAAACAAGCGCTGTTGTGATTAGGATTGTTGTTAAATTGGTGAAAATGTGAAATTGTTCATTAAGGTTTCGAGCATAATGATTTTGCTATACTACCTCTATAATTACATTTGATCATTTTTCATTTCTTTCTTTTAGGTTTGTTTTATACTTCTAAAACAATGTCACGGTAAGAATTCATGGAAACTGTATAATACAACAATAACAATAATAATTATGATCATTGTTGCTTTTGTTACTATTATTATAAATGTTGTTGTTATTATGATGATTGTTGTTTCTATTATTATTATTGTTATGGTTAATATTATTATTTTTAAATTGGTGTTTTGTTATTATTATTAATTGTCTTTGCTATTGTAGATGTTATTATAGTATTATTATTACTGTTATTAGTATAGTGTTTTATTATTGTTTTTTTTACTTTGCTGTTTTTATTATTATTATTATTATATTTGCTATTATTATTTATTTATCTATTTATTTAATAGGATGATTAGACAGATGAAAGTTTTTGAAGCTATCTTTAAAGATGGCTTGTCTGATCTAAGGATTTCTCTTTGGGATGGGTTTAGTTTGGACATAGATTAAGCTGGTTGGGATTGTTTTAGGGCCGAGTATTCGTTGTATTCGGTTTTGTGGGATTTAGGAGTTGAAGAAGATTTGACAGTGGGGGGTAGTTAAGGGTTATTTTTGGGGGAGGGGCAATAGGCTGTGAGCTCTGTTTAGTGTTAAAGAGGGTCCTGGTGGGGTGTTAGGTTGTGCAGCATTTTGTTGTAGAGGGAATTCATGGTTTAAAGGGTCTATGACCGTGGGCAGCACAGTGGTGCAGTGCTTAGCGATGCTCCCTTTAGGGACACAGGTTCAAGCCCGGCCTGGTTCCTGCCTGTGCTGATTCATGCTCTCCTTCAGTCTGCCTGGGTTTCCACCCACATTACAGACACGTGTGGTAGATCTCTAAACTGTCCCATTTGATTCTCTGTGGACCTCTGTCCTGAGATCAACACTAGATTTGGTTCCCGCCTTGTGCCCTGTGCCTGGTTCCCCCAAAACGGGATTAAGCAGGCATAGTGAGTGAGTGAGTTGGAATGTGGGGGATATTTATGGTTAAAGTGTTTATGTCTATGGGAGTTATTTATGGTTATATTTGATTTGTGTATGTTTCTGTGGACGATTTATACTATTATAGTATTATTTATTGTTAAATTCTATACAGGAAATATTTGCTTATGGTGTATTTCAGTTGAACGTGTATTTATCTGTGGGGGGTAATTATGGTTAAAAAATACTCGTTTGAATCCCAGTATGAATTTGAATTTCCAGTATATCAGAGACATCCTATGTGAATATATATGCTTCCTCTATTTTAGCTCCCACTCACTCATATAAAGTAAATCATATATCTGGAAATCAAAATGAACTAAAATAAACCAAATTGTCTTCTGTACAATACAAACACTGCTCAGAAAATGACCCACCTTAGTGCACGGCTAAGCTTGTCGTAGTTCATGTGAGGCTTGCATTTGCGAATACCCCACAGTCTCGCCACCTCATCTGGGTCTTTGATCACAAATTCTCCATAGTCTCCCTGCCAGGCAATTACCCCCTGGTACTCTTCCTTCTGCAGCAGCTCAAGGATGAAATGCCAGAGCTGGATCTGCCTGGAGCCAGGGCTAGACTCAGGCTTATAGGCCCAGTCAGGAAAGGCAAAGCCTGAAGAAAGCAAGGGAAAGAAATTTAAACTACACTTTTTTAATGCTCTCTCAGTGTCTTAATGGCTCGTGCACTAAGGGTTTGGGTACAAAGCAGCCAGAATTAGGGCTAAGAGAGAGCATACCGTAAATAGTGATTCTGTCTTATTCAACTGTGTTAACTGGTGATAATGGAATGTAGTGTTGTAGTGTCTAGAACATAAACAAGTGCTCTTGTCTCGCTCTCAAGATAAGGTGAACTCAGAAATCATTTTCGAAACCAGCCAAGTCCAATCCGTCTGTCTGAGATGACATGAATTATAAACAGAACTTTTTTATATAATGTTGAATATCAACAATCCATTCCAACAGGATAACTCGGTCATTTTCTCTACAAATAAATCAGATTGGCTAACAGATTTAATAATATGATTTTAAGGTTTCAGGTGTGAATTTTGCCCACTTATTTAATTCAAAATCTGTAATAATTATTATGATGTGTTCATGTGTTCAACAGAATAGACACTGTTTTTATATTCACTTGATTGATTAATTAACTTTAAAAGGGAGTAAAAGGGAAACACAATCATCACCTGGTATTTAATTAATAATCATTTTAGTAATTAATAATCATTTTAGTATGTATATATATATATATATATATATATATATATATGCATGTATGTATGTATAATATATTATAATGAATAATATTATATTTCATCATTTATTTTGACGAATATCGTGTTAAATGATTTATTTATTATATATATATATAAATAAAATATAATATTATTCATTGATATGTGTTGTGTACGATGAATGATAATTAATATTATGTGAATTACAAAACAAAGAAGTTTTTTTCAATTTTATTCTTATATAAGAAAAACAAATTACACTAGCAGCCTTGACTATAATATTAGGGTATGGTTTTGGACTCAAAATATGAACAACATACAAATTCCTGTTCATAACGTACCTGGCGTCCATAGGGCCGGCACAGGTGGAGTAAGCAGCAGGTCACTAACACAGTTACAGTCCATGCTTCAACTGCACCTAGACAGAAACAAAGATATAAAATGATAAACACACTGTGAAGAAATTACACGTGGTACATCATTATCACAAATACATCATTCAATACTGAACAATTTCATAGTGGCTTTAATTTCAACCAGCTATGCAGTACTGTGCAAAAGTCTCAGGTCACCATTAATGACTCCAAATAGCTATTTTACAGCAACAATTATCTCCTATAGGCTAAAGCGGAGCATTTAGTGTGATCTCCCTGACATACACTTGAGCAATAGCAGCATCTGACAGCTTCAGCGGGTTGCCAAGTCAACACTTCTACACACTTTTAGGAATGTTTTTTTCGGAGGGGTCGCCAAGCCAAAGCACTTCACCATCGGAGATCAGGGTGAAACCAAGCACACAACGATTGGAATGAAGATCAGTGGAAGAGGATTGTGGAGCGACTAATTCAAGTTTAAAATATCTGGGTCAACAATGTGTTAAATATATTCACTAATATTGCTAAAAAAAACAAATTTAATGGTGGCCTTAGTCTATTAGTGCAGCCATATTTTATTATCTGTCATGACATGCCATTTCAGTGGCTTTGGAAAAGCTCGGCTCTCGGGTTCTTTAAATATTCTTGCTGAAGGCCACCTCGGTAGACTTGTGTAAGATCACTGCGCATTTTTTACAAAGAGCAGACATAGTCCTCTAAACAAGACTCTCATGTGACCCACGTGTCTGCGGCTGTGAAGTAGGGCAAAACCTGTGAGGTGTTTTTAAAAAACTTTTTAAATCGTCAGACTTTATTATACAAAGGGAGAAACCGTTCATTAAGAGCATCAGAAACTCGAATCAACTAGAAGCGATGTAACAGTTGTCACAAACATTAGCTTAGAAACATAAGTACTGTACATCTTAGTATCTTTAATGCTAATACCTCTCTCTCTCTCTCTCTCTCTCTCTCTCTCTCTCTCTTTCTGTCTCTCTCTCTTTCTCTCTCCTTCTCTCCCCCTCGCCTACTACTCTATTTAATTATGCTCTGTGAATTTTGGATCTTCCCTCCAGCATTGAAATGGAACGTGAATTATTAAGGTGTGTTTGTATAAATTATTATTGCTAACTCCAGGCACTTCTCTTTCACTCACTAACATGTGCTCACTAACACACACACAAACACACACAGATATAGATAGAGAGAGAGAGAGAGAGAGAGACAGAGAGAGAGAGACTACTTTAGTCATACAACTGCCCAGTTTCTTCTCCATCTTTTCTGTTTTCTCTTTTGGGATTCATCCCCCATTGTCCACACATACTTACTTATTAACCAGTTGCTAATGAATTAAATCTATAACATGAAATAAACACAGTTTTCAACAAAAACATAATTTTTATCTAAAAAGTTGAATTTGATACCTACCTTATCAAGATAGTTACAAAGACACAACCCCCATATAAACCCTATTTTGCCCTTGGCATAGATTTAGGTTGAAACTGATATGATGACACTAAGCAGTTGCTGCAGATTTGTCAGCTGCACATCCGTGATGCCAAATCTGCTCTATTGGATTGAGATCTGGTAACTGTAGAGGCCATTGGAGATACATTGAACTCCGTACCATGCTCAAAAAACCAGTGTGAGATGATTTGAGTTGGTGTGTACCGAAAGATGATACTCTGTGGTCATATAGGGATGCGCATGGTGCAAATTAAGTTTAAATGATGCTCATTAGTATAAAAGGGTCCAAAGTTCACCAAAGAAATATCCCACACCATTACACCATAAGCAGCCTAAACTGTTGATACAAGGCATGATGGAAACTGCAAATTCTGACCACCCCCCAATCAGGAGTGAAAATTGAGATTCATCAGACCAGGCAACATTTTTTCCAATCTTCCATTGTCCATTTTGGTTGAGCCTGTGTGAATTTGTCACTGACAGGAGTGGCACCCTGTGAGGTCTTCTGCAGCTGTAGCCCGCCTGCTTCAAGGTTTGACGTGTAGAAATGCACATCTGCAAACCTTGGCTGTAACGACTAAATTATTTGAGTCTCAGTTACTGGTCTGGCAATCTGGCATCAACAAGACATTTTCACCATAAGAACTGCTCTGACTGGGCATTTTCTTTTTCCACGACTATTCAGTATAAACTCTAGACATGACTGTGTCCCATCAGCAAAGTCTGAAATACTCAGACCAGCCTGTCTAGCACCAATAACCATGCCATATTCAAATTCACTTCAATCAATTTCTTCAGAATTCTGATGCTAAATGCTCAGCTTGAACCTCAGCAGGTCATCTTGGCCACGCCCACATCCCTAATATACTGATTGAATAATTAGACATTTGTGTAAACAATAGTTTGAACAGGTGTACTTAATAGAGTGGTCGGTGAGTGTGAAATGCTGTGTTCACATCTAATAATATTGCTTCACCTTGTAGCAGTAAGATCAGGAACAGTTTGTGGATTATTTTAAGTCCATCACTGACACTGGGGGTGGTATAAAACTCCAGCAGCACTACTGTGTCTGATCCACTCCTACCAGAACAACACACACTAACACAGCACCATCACCACATCAGTGCCAGGGCAGTGCTGAAAATGGTCCACCACCCAAATAGGACCTGCTCTGCACTGGTGTTGTGGGGGTCCTGACCATTAGGGAACAGGGTAAAGGGGACAAACAAAGTATGACGAGTCAAATTACAAAGTGCTTCTATATGGCACAGTAAACTGATCAAATGGACGATGCGTGCAGAAACAGGAAGATGTTTCTGATTTTTTAAAAAAGACCAAAGTATTAATGTAAAGTTACACAATGTTTGGTAATAAACCTTTTCCTTGGGACAGCATTTGATATAGGATACAGTGCGAACATTTTAGGCACACTGAGGAAATACTGAAATAAACGTTAACATCAAAGTTTAAAATAAGTTTTTTGTAGGTGTTTGTAGAGACAGTAAACGCACGCTATGCTTTAACTTCGATGAGCATGTAACAACCTACGACTGACTATGAAATAACTGCACATTCTGTTTGCTGTTTGTAAAATGAGTGCCTTGAAGCTGTTCTGATAACAGATTTTTGGCTGATGGTTTTCGAGCCATCCCAGCACCACCAAACCTTTAACCCTTGACTGCTTGAATAGCATGATATCATGACATAAGACTGCAAGCTCCTCTGACTAATGGGAACAAAATCATATATAAAAAGGCTGTAATTCTGTATAGTTACTCTTTATAGCTGTAAATACTCACCAACAGGCTGTTCTAAACTGATATTACTTAGTACTTTTGAGACTGAGGTCTGGGTCAAAGCCAAAGATCAAACTTACTCCCAAAATCAGAGCCCCAACTGGTGCCATGACCGAGGATCAGAAGATCAAGGCTTCACACACCTCGCTTTCTCTCTTTTTCTCTCGTACTCTTGCTCACACTCTCACTCTTCCACAGAGTAATTTTCTGTTTGATTTAGGAGGTAATGCATTTTTTACAAATCAAATAGGAAACCAATCCTCCCCCATCTCTCTATTTTTGCCCGATCAACCTTTCTCACAAACCCCCCTCTCCCTCTACCCCTAGGCAGGTGAAAAGATAAAGGAGCCCCCATCATTTCCTTGTTAGTTTTGATTTGGGCAGCACAGGGCTTTCAAGTTCCTCCCATCACCCCCAGAAACATTATAACTAGCAGCCCAGGGAATACATATCCATACACACTTCTAGTTATGGAGATACACAGCAAAGTAAGCACACACAGAAACACATTCACACGGAAAACGCACACACAGATATATGCCTACGCTTATAATCAGTGAAAAATGAGTAACGCTTTATGCTGATGAGTAAAATAGTTCTGTTAAAAAGGGGCGAACACAGCAACAAGTGTGGAATCAAAATCAGATTTATTTCCAGAGCACATTTAACAATGAAGCACTGTCTTAAAGCAGCTTATAATGTTCTATCACAAGGCCCAAAACCCTAAATGAGCAAGCCAAGGGTGACAGTGGCAAGGGAAAAAACATCCCAAACTTTATAAGGAAGAAACCTTACAAGGGCTAAGACTCAAGAAATGACCCGACATCCTTGGATGACTGAGATGTTTTACATAAAAATGAAACAAAGCGGTCTAGTTAATACGTTATAATATAAAAGAATATATTAAAATAAATATAATAAATGAAAAGCATAATAAGATGTAACTTTGTTAAGTTAAACAGAATACAATATTATGAAAATGACTTAGGGTCTTATCTGTGAGATTATCTATGGGATAAATTGTTTTATATTCACAATTCATTTCACAATCAATGCAAAGCAATGACTGGCAGTTTCGAAATGAATATAAATTGCAGAAAAACAGTACAATTATTTGATTGTTTCTTTAAGCCAGATTTCTCAACACATGGAAACTATATGACCAACCCGTCTTACTCTTTGAACACAGTGTGTGAACCCAATTATTCTTCCTTACCTGGTGTGAAGACAGCTGTCTGTGTGTTTTCTGTTATTTGTTGCTTACAATCTACCATGGCGATTAAATACTTACATGATCTGTTTGACAGACAATGTTTGCAAATAAAAGTATTCATTTAAATGATCAACTTTAAAAACAGGTTTCATCGATGAGTAGATCCAGAAATTCCCAAGAGTCTGTCCAATTCAAGTCAAATTTATTTCAATAGTATTTATTTCCACTAAAATATTAAATGTTCTTTATATCACTTTTGTAGTTTAGTACATTCATATTGAAGTACAGGCACCGTATCAACATCCGTTCCCTTTAACAATTGAGGTCATGAGAATTCTTTTAGAAAATAAAAATGGGTGTTATATACATCTAATTCATGCCTGAATGACAGACTAGTACCTGCTGACACCTGCTGACAGGAAAGAGAATCGCATTTCAATCGTCTTGAAAGCTGACAACAATATGGTAACGTTTATTTCTTTTTCTTAGGTGTTTCAAGTTTATAAAATAAAACACAAACATAAGAATGGCTATTGTTCACTATAGTGCCGTACTAAATGTTTTTATATTTTGTTGAAATTAATATTGTCTTTAAGGAACAGCAAGACTGAAAGTGAGAAAGACATGACCAAAACATGTGACACATGGGTGAGTCTTGTGAGATGGAAAGTAAACCCAGTTGTGAGTGAAACCCTAAAACCTAGAGCGCTCTAGCTTCTTTCAGCCGCTCCTAGCACATGAAATACACTTGCAATATGTGTAGAAACTTTATCTTTTGGAATGGCCCTGAAAGGGGACTTAATATTGTCTACACATGCTGTCTGAAATCTATCAAACATCTCTCTCTCTCCCACTCTTCCTTCCTCATGCTCCCTCTCCATCTATATATGCCTCTCTTTCCCTCTCTCGTCTGCTCTGACACTCCACTGCACAGCCCCAGGGTCGAAGAACAGAGAGACTGGCTGGTGCGCTGTTTGTTAGAAGTGATGAAGAGAAGGAGTAGGAGGGAGGTTTGGCTGAGAAAGGGTTGAGGACATGTCAGACCAAATGCAAAGACTGAACGTGGAGTTGGCCAGAAAAAAAAATCCCAGTTCATCATCATTAGGCTCCCGTAGTAAAAAGCCTGAAACATATCAAATTTCAAATCTGTCTCAACCTGTGAAGATGAACTCCTTCTTCTGGCTTATGTAGTTTTGCCACAGCACAGAGCCGAGGAGTTAAACAAGCAGTGGTCCAAACTACAGACTACTCCTTCTTTAAATCAGGCCAAAGCACAGAGAGATGCAACCAGGCTGCTTTATATGTGCTTTATCAGCTCGAGATTATTTATTATCATAAGATGACTTTATATCAGCTTCACTTCACAGATAGAAGCACTTTTTAATTATACAGTTACAGACTCTAGTCCATCTGTTTCCCACTTTTCTCTGTTCTCTAACGTCAGGTACTGTTACTGCACTGACACTGATGTGGTGGTGGCTTGTTAGTGTGTGTTGCGATGGTATGAGTGGATCAGATAAAGCAGTGCTGCTGGACTATTTAAAGCTCAGTGTCAGTGCTGGACTGAGAATAGTCTACCAACCGTCAAGGCAGCATCCTGTGAGTACTGATAAAGGGTTAAATAAATGATGACTAACACAAACTGCACAACACTAGATAAGCTGCTGTTTCTGACTTTACATTTACAAGTTGGAGCAATAATGATGATGATGTGTCTAGCAGTAAGGGGGCAGCACTGTTGTGTCTGATCCACTCGTACCAGTAAAACTGTATCACTGCAATGCTATGAATGGTCCACCACCAAATGATGTGTGAATTCTGTCCCTGCCCATTAGAGAAGAGAGTAAAGGGGGCTAAGAAAGTATTGTGAGAAACACATGGACTCCAGTCTGTAACTGTAGACCTACAAAGTGTCTCTGTATGGTAAGTGGAACTGTTCAAATGGACAATGAGTGTAGAAACAAAGAGGCGTAACATAATAAAATGCTAGATGAGTGTACTAGTGCTTATTAATGTTTCATAATAACATCATTCCACCATCGAGACATATTTATTTCATGCCTTTTGCTACATTTTCTACATTCGCACAGCTACTGATCTTCCACTGTGTTCTTTTTCAACACCTCATGCAATGCGATGCAAAACATTCCAGTCAGGGCAAGCTCCAAACGGGGCAAGCTCTGGGGGATAACTGGGAATTCATTGGGCACGGGCACTCTCTGCAGTCTCTCACAAAATGCACGAGCCTCACATTGTAAGCCACACCCTGGATTTAAAGCAGGAACTCAGGAACTGTTTTTAGAACTTTAAATGTAATTAATGGAACACAGAATTAAGGCTGTTCTGAAGGGCCAAAGTTGGTCCAAACCCCACACTAACAAGGGGTCTGAAAGTTTCGGTCCTGTTTTACAGAATATAATGAGGATATTATTAGTAATTATTATTAGTAGTATTAGTAGTAGTAATTCTCTTTCTTTAGTTCGATCTAATCATGCCTTGTGCTATCACAAAATAAAATACAAAGTGAGGACGAAATAAATGATAAGCTCAAACGGTTTAAGTGAAAGTAAAGTTTTACAGACTCCAGAGAAATTTTGGGTGAGAAAGACGGAGCTGATGGGAGCGCGTGCGCCTTAGGTACCAGCAGTCTATCTTCCAGAACACGGGCCTTAAGATATAAGTAAAAGAAGCGGGAAGGAGGAAGAAAAAGTATCAATCGATAGGGTTAAATTATTCATCGTCATTAATTATCGATCGCTCACCGCTGCCGGCTCGTCCGCCTCGCGCCCGAGTTGAAAGCAGGGAAAGCGCGCTTTATTAAAACCGGCTCGAGCCTCATTGTTTCATGTCCCGCGGCAAAGAGAAAGCTCGAGCTTGGTTCTACCAAAAACACACACGCACACGCACACACACACACACACACACACACCAGTCTCGTCGCGCGTGCTCTCTATCTCTCTTTCTCTCCCCAGCTCTCTCATCGCGCGCGGGAGAGCTTTGGGGAGGCTCGCGCACTGTTCGCGGTGCTGCTGTGTCTTGGGCCGATCGATGCGGGATCAATGGCTCGCGCTGACTAATAGCCAGAGAGCGCCTTTGATCTTGCGACTGAGAGATCAAAACCCGCATGAGAGCGAAGGGGAGAGGGGAAACGGAACGGGAACAGAGGCGGCGCGAGCCGTGCGGACCGTAAAACTTCACACAGGCGCGCGCTAACAGTTGGTCTTGTCGGGATGTGACAGTAGATATTATAAGTGTCTCGTGTCAGGAGTCAGATTGGATAGGTATCCTCACCAGTATTGATTACCCGTTACGGTGTGTGTGTGTGTGTGTGTGTGTGTGTGTGTGTGTGTTGGGGGGGGTGTCTAGATGTCCTGATTGTCTATTAGAATTTGTGGGATTGTTTATAACCTATTATTCCATCAATGACGCAAAGTCATCCTGTCCCAGATGCAGCAGCATAGGATACTACCGCCGCCATGTTTCACAGATAAGGCATAAGGTCCTAAACATTTTCCCAGTAGCTTTCTGACTTGTCATTGTAACTGTTCAGGGGTCTCCTTACCAACATTACAATTAGCCAAACTAAAGGACCTGTAATTGCTTAGAAGTTACCCTGAGTTACTTTGGGCCCTGATAGGTTATTACATACCTTTTTTTGAGAGAGATAATTTTTGATTAACTTCAGACATGGATGTTCTCACATTATGTGCACATTATGCCTGACTATGGATTGGTTCAGGGCAAAACTTTTACACATCGTTTTGAAAATCCTGATGAGCATTTCTTTTTAAGGTCTGAAATCTTCTTTGTTTTTACCATAAAACAACCAATGTTATAAGGATTACATTTAGATCCTCTTTAAATGTTAGAGGGTTTTAAAACAACTTCACATTAACTTATAATTCTGCTGGTTTATTCACTTTTGTCACTAAGTGATAGCTAGCTATAGTAAGCAATCGCCCTATTAATTATAAACTGCCAAGTAATCTGTAAGATTTTCGCCTCTCGAGAGGGGTTCCTACTTTATCTGCTTTTAGGACTTGTGTGAAAAGCTGAGAGAGAGATGTGAAGCATATTCCTATTTATTTATTCAGATGTGCAGAACATTCTACATGGCTCACAAACTTACTTATTAGTTATAGATTAATATGATGAAATAACGCGTTACATTTTCTTATCGAAAAGGATGGAATTGTTTAGTACATTTTCTACTCTGTTATAAAACCTAATTGACTTCCGAGACACAGTGTGTGTGTGTGTGTGTGTGTGTGTGTGTGTGAGAGAGAGAGCGTTTTAACCTATTTAATATTTCATCAAACAATCACGCGGACGCGTCACCAATAGGATATTTGTGACATGAACTGCTCTTCATCAGTTCCTCCTCTTTATCATTTGCCCCTCTTCATCCCTCCTCCCTTACACCCGTGAGTTCCATTCTATCGCCCTCACTTCCCGAATTAACCACTCAAAAAGTCACCACTGACTCGATCAATAACTCATACATAAAACCAGCTATAATCGCTCCACATGTCTGTCTGGCCTTTCCCACTGATCTAACGCCAAATTGGTTGGAATTAGAAATATAGTTAGGGGATGAGGAAGGCGAGTGTTATAATGCCAGTGTTTTAAAGTGTCTCCGAAATGATGGACATGTAGCCCCTAAAAATAGTAATAAAAAACAAGAAAACGACTTCTATTTACATGCATATGATTCATAGTGTTTGGGTATTGGATTGTCTTCATAACACAATTTCTGGACATTTCCCTCAATCGGTTATCAATGCTAATAAAGTGATATGGGGTAAGCAACAAAAATAATAGTCTTTTAAAGGTATGTTTTCCAACAATCTGTTAAGTGATATTCCCTGAGATGGGCTGTTTATGTTTGTAATAAAAAAAGCACATAAAAGCCAATGTATTTATGTTCTTGCTTATTACAAGTTTATTTCTTTCTTTTCTACATAAAATCTGTGGGATACCCCAGTAAAATGGTGCTGTGCTCCTCTAATCCTGAACTGCAGTACATAATATACATTCTATATACGCATTCTGCATAATTTCCCAGCATTATGGGGTTTCCACAAATATTTAAAGTAGGCAAGGTGATGATAACTCATATGTTTTGGCTAACCACTTATACAAACAAATTGAATGTTTTATGTACAATTGTGCCCCTAATACTGACTGATACTGCTGTGCCCCTCTAAATGATGTGTGTGCCAAATTATGAGCAGTGGTTCAGAGGTAGTCCAGTACACACACACACACACACACACACACACACACACACACACACACACACACACACACACACACACAAGCAAACCTAGCATGAGGACAAAGTCTCAAAAAAAGGAGTAAAAATTAAACTAAGATATGTAATAATTGAAAGGTTTACAGATATGGTTTAAATAAACAAAAGCTTTACCAATAATATGAGCGAAAGAGGGAGAGACTGAGAGAAGGAGAAGGAGATGAGTTGAAAGATTATAGACTTTTCTTGCACGCCCTTCTTCCTCTCTCCCACTGTCTCTCTTTCAAACTCTTTGATTCTGTGCAGTGGTTTGATCTGTGCGAGAGCGAGTTTTGTAAACACATTTTCACGATCATATAGCCATGGGCAAGGGGAGAGAGGGGCGCGAATAAATGAGCTCGAGTCAGGGAAGGAGAGACAGAGGGGGCATTACGGAGGAAGAGAGAGAGACAGAGAGAGAGAAAGTGAGAGAGACAGAGAGAGACAGAGAGAGAGAGAGAGACAGACATAAAGAGACAGAGAAAGAGACAGAGAGAGATAGAGAGAGAGAGACAGAGAGAGAGAGAGAGAGAGAGAGAGAGAGAGAGAGAGAGAGAGAGAGAGAGAGAGAGAGAGA
>JAVSBV010000083.1:3129835-3151096 GCA_033117975.1 Parotocinclus spilosoma | reverse complement strand
TTAAACAGAAAATAATAAAAAAAAATATAGAGCAACAAGATTAATTAAATAATTCATTCTAAAATAATAATCTACCATGAATATAACCTCCACAGAGGCTATGTATAGAGCCACGTTCGTAAGAATGTCTAAACACTTTTGTCATGCTGAATGACATTTGAATGGATATGAGTTGATCTGAAAAGTTGTAGCACAATCTTCATTAAAGGCTTTAGCTCTTATCTAGAACTCCAATAGAGTTGTGTGGATTACTCAAGAGGTAACAGTACGTCTTAACATTCAGCTCCATCACTTATAGCTTCAGCTGTGCATCCTCATCTTTATACTTCACATGTTGATTCAGGTAATAGGGGCTTACACACCAGTGCTCATCTATATCTTTCGGATCTGTTCGTTTTAGGGTTCGGGGATGGGCAAGAATGTCCTGGAGGTGGTTGAGATTTGTAGGTGGAGGACAGAGAGAGAGAGAAAGATAACTCTTTATTCTTTCTATATGCCAGCCTCCTCTGTTGTCAGGGGACCTGTTCTCAACGTTCACAAACACACTGCAAATACCCGCTGGCCTCACTATATCGATTTCTAATTAGGTGAGAGGATAATCGGCAGTGGAAGAGAGATGAAAAGGGAAAGAGGAATGGCCAGATGATGTAGAAACGAAAAAAAGAAGGAAATGAGGAAAGAAAGTCAGAAAAAAAGAACGGAAAAACAGAGAATAAAGAAAGGAATGAATAAATGAGCATGGATGGATGATGGCTGGATAAACGCCTTTATGGTGTGGAACAGCAGAAACTAATATAACACATATTATGTCATTCGTGTTTTATTCTGTTTGATATCAAAAGAAAGTTATTTTGTAAAAGTTAGAATCCATGAATGTGAAAGAAATATCTAATATATATATAATGTGTAAGCTGATTAAAATACAATAATAATCAAGCAGCAACGTTGCTTGAACCGTGCAGAAATTGTTCAGTTATCAGAACTTCTTCACACTGAAGAGTCTAAAGTAACCTCTCATCTCCTTAGAAAAAGCATCACTATCCAGACAACACAAGGACCTTGAGTAATTTATGCTACAACACAGGATGATCACATATTGCTCTACTCTTAGCAGCCAAGAACTGAAATCTGGGTACCAAAACTAAATACCAGTCTCATGCCAACAGTTACTGGTGCTATAACGATGGGATAATACACATAACTGGGCATTCATTACATTTAAGTAATGTGAGTGTATGTGCCCTGCGTTGGATTGGTGCCCTGTCTACTGTTGTTCCTGACTTGCACCCTGTGCTGCCGGTCACCAGCTTTCTAGCAGTCCTGACCAGGATTAAGCATAACCGTAACCGATTATTTTTATAACCATGGCTTACATATCACATGGCTCCATGCCACACACTGCTGAGTTCTGAATCAAGCACAAGAGAACATCATACTGCCTATCGCGTGCCCGGAAAAAAATCTAAATTATATATCCATAATGCTGAACGTGAATTTTTTTTTATTATCGGATTCCCAATTTAAAGTTGCACTATTGTAAAGCAGGAAGTACGTGTTGCTGCTTACTCTGTATGTCACTTTAGGAATGTTTACATCATCCAAAACGTTTTCTATATTAAAAAAACAACAACATTGCTCTAGGTTTCTACAACAAAATATATTTGGTGCATCTCAACGACCTCACTGAACACCAAATCTGAGTCCAATAAAGTGCATTCAGGGGGTGTTAGGATGTTCTGGACATGCTTATGGTTGCTCATAAATGTATTTTTTTTATACTAACCCTTAACAAGTCCAATCTTCTCCCCTCGATGGATTTGGCCATTTGGATTATTGCACTTTAATCGAGTATAAGTAATTGCATCCAAATAAGGTCTTCATTTTAAAATTAAACTACTTGAGTCGACATGGTATTGCCTACAACTCGATAAACTTCACTTTGAAGTTGGATAAAGCATCAGCTGAGTGTAGAACCGAGCATATGTTGATCTTTCACTCTTAACTCTCTTTTTCTCTCTTTCCAGGTCCTGAGATCTATAAAGCATATGCTAATAACTGAAGCAAATCTACATCCACTTAACCCTCATCTGCTTTCTGCTCTCCTCCCTCCCACCCCCACGCTCCTTCTGCCATAATGATGGTGATTAAGTGTAGAATTACTCCAGAGGGCTAAAACAGAGACTGCCCTGACCCAAACTCAACACACACTATCAATCTTTCAGTCGCCTCCACTTGGCTATCTTTGCTGCCTGTGTCGCCCTCTCTCTCCGCCTTTATCTCACTTGTTATCTCTGTCTATTGTCCTCATCTCCTCCATCCTCTTATCACCTCCTAACTTCCACACATGGGGTATTTTCTTCATTTACTTGAGCATTATCAAGGTTTAGGATTCAGTACAAGGCTGGTACACAGTGAGTGGCCCTCTGTTATATTGAGCCCATGTCCTTATTCGAATAAAAGGTCCAACCCCACACCCCCCCCCCCCGTCAACTCTCAAACTTTTCTTTCTTTACATCATAAATATCTGGACATAGATCAATCGATATTTATTCTCTTTTCCGTTTAATCCGGGTCAGGACTGCAGGAAAGCTGATGCCTATCCGGTACCACAGGGCACGAGGCAGGAACAGCCCTATACAGCACTCCTGCACTTGGGGCACTTTAGGGTCACCAGGTGCCCTAAAACAAGTCCAAGGTCATGATCAAACCAGGATCAAACTGCTCCACAGTCCTGCATGGAAAGTTAACTTAACTAAAGCATTTAAAAAAAAAACAATATTAAAACTATATACATTAATAATATTTACATCACAACAAACTGGATGTCTAAATGGCTCTCTTTTTGTCTTTAAACTATACTAAACTCCACGTTTAACTTTGTACTTAGGTGAAGACTGAAACTACTAGCACACATTTATTTATTTTTAAAAACATACACAAACTCTTCCTCTCCTTTTAATAATTTTCATTCAAATCCTAACAGGATTTTAGCCCGATTTTGTTTTTGGGCTGTTGGCTTCTTCTACTGGATTCTAAGCACTTTGGTAGGTTTCTCTGTATAAGGAGGATATTTTCCTGGCTCTCTCAGTGTCTCCCAGCATGCATAGCAGCTTCTGTTTGGATTGTCAGGTTTATTTGAGATTGAGAAGTGTTTTATAGATGAACACTTCAGAAACAAAATTTAGCACTCTTAATTATGTTTTATACTGTAGATTTAGGTGTTAGTTGGGGGTCTCATGTCACATGACTTGACTAGAGTCAGACTTCAGTCTCAAATAGATCTATTGGTCCAGAGATCAATATCCTGAGACTTGCTTGACTAACATTGATAAAAGACTGAACTTGACTTTGACTTGGTATTCATGAATGTAGGATTGATTTAGAATTGAGAAAGATGACTCAAAATGACTAGATTTTTTATTAAATATTGGCTTTTTTGGGTACTGAGCAAACCACTTAACCTGAGAACCCAGGAAACAAACATACAAAGAAGCGTAACATGGAAGGGGCTGTTTAAAAATGTTGACGTTTGGATTCAAGGATTATGATGTCGATGAAATTAGGAAGAGGAAAACAGCGATATGCAAAACCATCAATATGACAACCATGTCCAACTTCATCTGTCATTACAAAATGCACAAACATTTACAGCATTTAGCAGAGAATTCATGCAGTCTTACAATCCAAGCAATTGTGGGTTAAGGGCCTTGCTCAGGGACCCGACTGTGGCAGTTTGGAAGTGGTGGGATTTGATCCCTGAATCTTCAGGTTCCGTCGTCCAGTATTTTATCCACTAGGCTACCACGGTCCCACAAACAAGGAACGGGATTGTTTAACACGACTCTCTTAAGCTGATGTTTTATATGTTCCGTTTTTTATTACCTTCATCTTTCAGTATTGTTTCAATAAAGACCAAATGCCATGAAGTCCTAGATGAAATGCAAAAGGGTTTGTTAAGGTTAAAATGAATTAATGGAAACTGTTTGACTACCACTTCATTATTACCACATTAACTTGACTTGAAGATTTAGACCTGAGTCTTAAGACTGTGTGTGTGTGTGTGTGTGTGTGTGTGTGTGTGTGTGTGTGTAGTTCTTTTTAAGAATACTCTTGTCGCCTGTCTGGGTCTCTCTAAATTAATCAGAGTATCAGTCATGACGCAATCCAAACGAAACCATCTTACACGAGTGTTGGCTTTAAAGTTTCATAGCCATCTGTACAACAGCCTGTCTGTCCTATCAGACGTGCCCTGAATGCACTTTCATGATAATGACCAAGTCACGTTGTTCGTTACTTACCTATGAGGAAATCACTGGCTTTTTAGCCATGGAAGAGATTTGGGAAACATTTAAAAGGACTTAATGAAAGGTTTAGTGAGTTTGTACCGCTCACGTTTTACATTTAGGCTGTGTCTATTTACAAAAGTGTGTTACTATATTTTTCTTTCTTTCTTCCTAAGATGCACGTCGTTTTAAACGTTAAGCTGTTCTATTGGATTAGTGTCACACCTCTAATAATGGGATACCTTTGTATTCCTGCAGTTAAAGAGTTAAGTTGGTACTGGAATTAAAGTCTTTTCGGGGTTGAGCCGACTAAAACCTTGAACATCCCATTTGGAGCAGAGGCTGGATGGTTCCCATACAAATTGCCACTGACTATGCAATGGTGGAAAAGGCAATAAACCTCAATAACTCCATGTTTACAACGGATAACGACGTAACTCGGAATCGAATATCCACCATGATCTTTAAGAGTGATTGCAGTACTCTTGCTTTAAATGTATGTTTTAAAATATACTTTTCTTAACCAAAGTTAAGTGTATAGTATAATGCGTCCTGCTATTGCCTCAGTTGCTGTTAGAATAAAATCTGATTGGCATTTTGTGCAGTGGGACCAAAAGTCTGAGACCACTATTGAAAAAGCTTCTGTTAAGCATTAAACATATTGGATACAATTTTTTTTTTCATAAATCCGGTTGAACAATCTGAGTTAAAAGTGGTTCAACAAAATATTTCAGCTAAATATGATCATTAATTTGTATTTGGTATGTTCCTCTATTGACAGCGTGCTCTGGCATGGACAGTTCTGATGATCCACATCATCCCAGCATGATTCCACAACATTCCAAAGAGCATCTTGTGATATTACTATATGCTTGGCTTGCTCTGCCTTTGAGTGTCCCCAAAATGTGCATGGGGTTTTTACGTTCTGGGAACACGTTAAATACATCTGAATAAATTCTATTTTTTATTTTATCTATTTTAGAAAAGCTTCAACGTATGGTATTTATACGATTTGTTACAAAACACATTGTATTATATTGGAGAAAATGCAAAAATAGAAGCATGTTCACCAGTGGTTATTCCCATTGCATGTAATAAATACCTAGAGAGGAAAACGTCTGAGAATCGGGTTGGATAAACGGCTGATAAGATATTAAAGCCAGATCTAATATGTGAGCTCTAACAGTGCAGCAGGACAGTGGACCAGGATGTCCAGAATACAAAGTCTGATGGGTTCTTGAGGAAGGCCCAAAGCCCTAAACCCTCATCTGCTCGGACTGTGTCAACTGTAAGGTAAACCTGTCAAAGCTAAATGACTAAATATGCAGTTTTCTAATAGCTCCACGATACAAAATAAATATAACAGCAAACAAACCAAAGCAAACCAGCTTTAGAAGAAAGAATTAGCTTCTCCAAACATTAAAAGATCTCCAGGCTTCCATTTTCCCAGCCATTCTGCAGGCACCCAGAGAGGGGCCAAAAATATGTCCCTTCTGTCTCCACGCTCATCTCTCATCTGGTCTTTTTTTTTGTCTCCAGCCGAACTCAAGACATGAAAATTTGTAACACCCGTGAAAGCCCTCCAGTGCGAGCCCACCTTTGCGCGTGTCAAATCGAATCTCTACACAGGCGCCTAACTGCACGCGCCCGTCTCCACGCCATATAACACACCGCGTGCGCCGGCCGGCAGTGCGAGATGACGGATTACCGAATTAGACGAATAATGACACCTGACACTTGTGTTACCGCTCCCTGAGCTCCCACCGGCAGCGCTAAATAAAGAGCAGAAGATGGAGAAATACCCGGGCGCACTTGGAGGGAAATGGAGAGCAAGGTGGAGAAGAGAATGGGGATCGCGCACGTGCAGAGTGTGGAGAGAGGACAGAAAAGGCATGGATAAAATCAGACAGAAACAAAACAAGAAAAAAAGTCTGGGTGATAAAAAATGAAACACTGATTTCCGGAACTAAATGTAAAGTTGGTCAAATAATGGGGATTTTTTTTTTTCATGTCAGATTTAGAACATTTAGAAAGACTGGTATTCACCAAAGTGTGTTTATGCAAAACACCCCATATCTTATGGTTAAACCTCATGAGTGTTCAGTTTTAAATGAAATTCAGGCGCTGGATGACCTACAATATTCCAAAGTACGGTGATTGAAGTTGGATGCAGTTTGAAGGTTAAGGGTCCTGCTCCAGGGGGAAGCCTGCAGTGCTGGAATTGAACCCTGGATCAATAGGTCTATAGGCCAGTTACTGTACCTTAACTGCTTTACCAGCACAGTCCATTCCACAACCATAGCCTACACCACATCCTCTCTAAAACATACTGAAATCCCTCTCGAGCTCCAGTTAAAACATGGAATATAAACAGTTTGTTCTAAAATGGGTCTGCAATGAAACTGGGTATATTCTAAGCACCTTAAAATGTAATATATATAATATAAAATAGAATTCTGCTTAATATCATATTTTGTAGACATGTCAAATAGTGCCGGGCTACAACCCGTGATCATTTGACTTTCTAACCTGGTATTGTGTTGTGTTTTGCGTTACTTAGTTGTCTAAAATGACAACGCAGTGAACTGGGATTTGTCTATCTTTATTTTTCTCTCTAGAAAAGATTATACTGATTTTTATTCTACTGTGCCATATAGTAAGTAGTTTAAGAGATGTAGCTATATTATTTAAAATAAACAGACTACAATTTAAACCGCCTTAAATATTCTGCTTTAAAAAGAAAATAACAAAAGATGGTTTTGTGGTTGATGGGAATATTTTGGCAGAAATATTCGGTCACGGTCGCATATTTTTAAGAAGGTATCCTAAAATATTTCGAATACAAATTGAGGCAAATGAAAAAGATGGCTTAAAAATGATTAAAACAACACCAAACCGATCTCCGAGGTTAAGGAACGTGTTTACTGAAACGTTTAAACACAAACGGAAATCTCTTAATTTAAGATCCAAAGTGTTCACGTTTAAACATGTAAAATCGCACGTATAAAGAAAATGTATTCCTGCAAACGTGGATCTGCTGCCAGTTTTTGTTTCGAACAGCCAATTATTTATAAGGTCATACGTTTTATTATTATATAACACAATTATTATATTTTATTTCAATCAACTGTAATATACATTTAGTTTCATAAATTGCATGTTAAAAGCACTTCTCTATATCATGAACGACCACTGACCTGTCTTATCACTAATCAATAATATAAAGGATCTTATCTTTAAATCACAGAAGCTGAATGAAGTAAATTCTTTAAAACGGCAAATTGTTTAAATTAATGACAACTAGGATGTTGGTAGAATTTTACCATAAGAATGTAGGTTGATTTTACTGGAGTGTAATGTAACGATCTATCATTTTTAGGTGGTTCATCTCACGCTTCCAGTGACCTCAAAGTCACCGCCCACTGTTGGTGAAGGTCTTAAATCATCCAGATCAACGTGAACATGAATTCCAAAAATTCCAAGAATTCCCCTCCATCTGATTATAAACAGCGTCTGAATTATTATAAACTGTAAATACAAATGAACGTGTTTGCTAATGTATATGCTCATATTATGTAATTGTTTTATTCTTTGAAATTGACAAATAAAATGTATTATTATTTTGTCCATGTATGGACGTTAAAGGTCTTGCTCAAGGGCCCAACGGTGGCAACTTGGTCGAGCCAGGACTTGAACCTTCAATCTTGCAGTCAATGTTCATACCTTAAGTACTGCCTGATCTGCTCTTGAAATATGGTACAGGATGAAAAAAATAACCTACAAAATGACACTGAAGGATTCATTTCTTAACATCCCAGTATATAGATTCATCGCCCTATGATGGGGGGAACAGAGAACACATGGCCATTCAGGCAGCCTTAGATAAGTGACAATATTACAAATAAGATTCAGAAGATATCACTCCGCCTGAATCGATAGATTTACCAGATCTGTTCACCTAACATCTGGCTTCTAAAACCTTCTCATAAAAAAGTCCATGATCCCACATAACAGTTAACTTCATGCATCACCATCTTGGTCTTAATCTATTTTAAAGTTATTAAACTTTACGCCTAACTGACAGAATAACGACCAAAACAAGCAGAAGCTAACCCCAGTTTCTAAATATAAACTTAGGAAGCAGCCCATTACCCTTCCAGATCTCAACATGGCACATTATGGGTACGTTTGGGTTCTTATTTAAAGCATATCAGTTATACAAACACTCCTCCAGAATCCATGTTACATTATTAAAGCGTGTCTTTTAATATGTTCTGACTTCTACCCGTCCTGCCAGATTTGGCCGTTGTTGGACTTCAAGCATTGACTCTAAGAAACACACATGGATTGCTGAGGGCATCCTTGATCAATGCATACTCCAATAATTTATGCTGAAAGCATAACCACTCTACTCCAAGGTCCTGAGAGAAGTATTATTAATATGGTAGTAAATGCGTTTATATGGGAGAAAAGGCTATTAAAGCATTGAATAAGAAGGGCACTTTAGGGATTATTGTGATATAAATAATTGTGGATCATACTTTGGGATGGTAAATTGTTATTTAAAAAATCAGGCCTTAATAATTCTGCTGTTAGAACCTTTATAATAATTTAGGGTATTGGCAATGGGAAGTACACATTTCTTACCTAATAGTTTACTATGCTTGACTATTTTAGCTGTTAAAGTCACACATACATTTGGGTGTGACCGTGGCTCGGTGGGTAGCGCTGTCACCTCACAGGGAGAAACTCCTGGATCCTTTCTGTATGGAGTTTGCATGGCCTCCCCATGTCTTTGTGGGTTTACTCCTGTTTTCTCCCACAGTCCAAAGATGTGTTTTGCATTATTTGTTGTATTAGTGTGTGTAATCAGCCTGTCTAGAGTCGGATTAAACGAATAAGAAAGTGAAGACAAACATAACAGATATATAAGAAGAGAGATTTTTCGAGGGCACATTGACATCTGTATCAAGACAAATTCTTTGTACTTCTTGTATTTGGTGAGTGAAATGGTTCTGGAAATGGTGTTTTAATTATGTTTAAGGTACATTTCCCACTTGATACTCTCCTGTGCTCCATGTGGAACGCTGCAGCACATGGTGGAGGTGTAGTTGGCATGGTCGAGACTTTGATATTTGACCTATAATGTGATGTGTCAAGAGCAGTCCCAGGAGCTCAGCAGTCCCCAGTGCCCTGCCTACAATGTTCAAACTGATGAGGTTCATGGTTTGCTCGTTCCCCTTTTTGCTACATTGAAATTGCAGTCACCATCAGAATTCAATGCAAATCGTTTTAAGCACAAACCCCTCAAACCCCCCACCAACCCGTGCAACACAAACAAACAGCCTATAGTAGATTTATAAAATGCTAGCTTGTTAGCATGTGGCTATACTGACATTCAGCATATCTGCAAAAACAGACGGTTTGGTGGTTAATAATGGAAATATATTGAAATACAGCTTGGCTCATTAAATATGTCTGAAAAACTCCCCATCTTACAATATAATGTCATTTTTTTTTATTCTAAAAAAGAATTAAAGAATAAAAAGAGTCCAATTTTAGACCTAGGTTAAGGTTAGGTGTTTGGGTACAATGAATTAGTGATCATGAAGTTAATGGAAGTACCCAATAATGACAGAAAGTGTGTGTTTGTGTGTGTGTGTGTGTGTGTGTGTGTGTTTGATAAGGGGGGGGGTTAAGGCACACAGAGAGAGAGAGAGAGCAGTAGTACATAGAAAGAGAGAAATATTGACAAAGCCTAGATATACACATACGTCATGTGCCGTGGCCTGTCTGCCTGCTGTATTTTATAGCTACACTTCTTTGCTGGCGGAACAAGGTGACAGCCACTTTCCTTCAACAGAAAATATGGTCCTTCCCTGGCCCACTCCCTCTCTCCTATTACGTGTGTTTTCTGACTCTCTCCCCTCTACATCACTGTCACCTCGTCTTTTTTCCCCTCCCTTTTACTCCGCCGTTTAACTCTCCCATTCCGTTTTTATGGTTTTATTGTATATCTGTTCTCTTGGGACGTTATTGTATCTTGCTTCTTATCTTTAAGTCAATTTTTCTTTTTCTTAACGCTAAGCCTTCTGTTATTTGTGCTCATTATGTCATACGCTGTATTCTGTTTATTTCTATTGTGATTATTATTTCATGTACAGTTACAAAGAGGAAGGTAAATCAAATGACACTAAATATTCTACTTGGTTATTTATGTATTTAGGGAAATGATCCAGTGTTACATATCTGTGAGCAAAAACCTTTGCTTTTAGTGTCTGGTGTGATTCCCTAAACATTTTCATAACTGTTGATCAGCCCAGGATATGAGATTGGAGGATTTTTTAGCCCATTCTTCTGTACTAAACAGCTTCCTCTGTGGGATACTGGTGGGTTTTTTCACATGTACACTTTAGGTCAGCATTTCTTTAGGGTAGGGTCAGAACTTTGACTTTCCATTCCCTTTCCCTTTATTGGTAAAACGACTTGTGTGCTTTGGGTTTCTGGCTTGCTGCATTCTCTTAAGATTTAGTTTATAGACAGATAGCCTGAATTTTCCCTTAGCCACACTAGCCCAGATGCAGCAAAACAGGCCCTAACTGTGGTATTATTTCAGCAAAGTTTTACATATGGGATAATGTAAAATGAAATGAAATTTAGAAATGCCTTTGATTTGCCTCACAATATTTTTTTCACAATTCTTTTGGCTTGTTCACACAATCTATAGAAAACTATACATGGGCAGCAGTGTTGGTTTGGAGAGCAGTGACTTTCTCCTTGTAGCCCTTCCATAAACAATACTATTGTTCAGTGCTGGTGGACTCACGAGCATTAACATTATCCAGTGTTAGAGAGATTAGTTGCTTAGGAGTGTCCCTAGATTCCATTGTGACCTGTGAGACTCCCTGTGACCTTTGTTGGCTGACTACTTCTGGGGAGGATAACAACGGATTTGGATTCCCCCATTTAGACACAATTTGCTTGATTGTGAACGTCCAGCCTCGTCAGAGTTCAACAGCTCTTTTACCGAAATTCTCAGAAATGCCTTTTTCTTTGTGCCGTGATAAACTTTCTGGTTGGATCTTTAATTCTGAAATATAACACAGTGCTCACTAACCTTACTGTCATCACCACGATTGAAAACACTTCACTCTAATTTCATCTTCAAATGAACTGCTAATCCTAAAGGTTCACATATTATTTGCCCGTCACAAATATGTAATATTAGATTACTTTCCTCAACTAACAAAATGAGCATGTATACTATGTTTAGTCTTATTTCTGTTGTTAACTTGTTAGGACTTGAGTGAAAAAAATGATGTATTAGGTCATAATCATGCAGAAATATCTCTATGTACCAATTAATTAAACAGCAAAGAATAATACAACACTAATATAAAGTATAGATAGGTATAGATATAGGTAAGGCTTTTCCCAGTGATTGAGTTGGGATATATATATATATATATATATATATATATACACAATGGCAGCTGGGGCCAGGCGGCTGACCATAAGCTTGGCCCCCTACAGCTTGGGTCCCCTAAATAAGGAGTGAATTACCTCAAACATGCAAACACACAGTGACAATGTGCATTTATAGAATGTAACTGGCACCTCTAACATAGAGACGGGCCTCAGTCTGGCCAACTCCCTTCAAATGGTCTAGAACCTCCACTGTATACATCAAGATTCTGTATAACTGTGCAGATCAAATGCATATTATTTTGGGACATTTTGATGGTCTTCACATGGATTTAAAAGCAAACAACGTTAAGGTTTGGGTTAAGTTTAAATAGAGGTTAATTAATTATTACAGTAGAATGATAAGTATAGTAGAATGGATACTCTCAAACTAGACAAAAAATACTATTTGTGTGTGTGTTTATTAGGGCCAAATGCCAGTCAAGTCAAAATGTATGTATAGAGTGATTTATTTATTGATTTATTTCGTACTTTTAGATCATCTTCTAATACCTAGGGCCAGTCCCAAATCAAGGGAGCCAGGGGCGAGCCTAACATTTAGAGAAACTCCCTAAAGTAAGAAACCAAGACTTAAAAAGGGACCCATCGTCCCCCATCCATGTCCCCACAAGGATCGAAGGATCTGACATTTCTGGCATGGTGGGTACATCTTGTTGGTTCCCCCAGGCACAACGGCTTTTTTAATAGAAAAGGAAAAAGCAACAGAGTGAAAACATTTGCTTTTGGTTACTGAGGTTAAGATTAGGGTTAGGGATAAGTGTAGGTGTAACATTAATTAGCTTCAGTAATCACAATGTCTATGGGTTGCCCCACAAAGATAGTGAGACATGGTGTGTGTGTGTGTGTGCGCGCGCTAAGGGGGGCTTCAATCTTCGCATTCAGCTTACATCTGTGTGTTTCTGATCAAAACGGCACCCTCCTGCCGCTAAGTCTAAAATCGTGAGGAGTTTCCCTCACAGCTCATTCATTCTCACTGGTCCGCGCCTCTTCCCTCACACGCTATACCTTTTCCCGCACTGGTTTAGCGCAGCGCTAGCACACAGGGCCCCCGGTGTCGGAATCAATTAGGAGAGACTGGCCGTTCCTTCACGGAGGTAAATATTAAACTGCACAAGGCAGTCAGCAGAGAGTGAGAAAGAGAGTGAAAGAGAATGAGAAAAGAGAGAGAGAGAGAGAGAGAGAGAGAGAGAGAGAGAGAGACCCTCCGTCCCTAATCCACCGCATCGATCAGCCGGGGATGAGGGTAATATATTATTTTGACAAGATACGATCCTCCGACGCGCACCACTGTCCCTGCCGATCGATTCCCTTTTCCTCCCTTTTTCTTTTCTCCCTCAGCAAGAGGGACATTGTGCGTGAGCCTCATTTTGGTGTCAGACGAACTCTACTCAATGTGTGTGTGTGTGTGTGTGGCCACCAGGTTTTTAACCTGCTGTGTGGACCAAATGTTCATATGTCTAGAGGAACAGCTCTTAACCTTAGTAAGATATAAGATATTGGTATAAAACTGAATGTGTTTTCATGTAGGTTAGCATTGTTCATGCTAACTAATGTCTGTGTGTGTGTGTGTGTGTGTGTGTGTGTGTTCTACAGTTACCTTTTGGATACTGATGTTAAGGTTTGGGTTAGATGTACACACAGCACTACTTAGTACTCCAGCTACACACCATGTAACATCCGTCTATATTATAAAGAATTATAATGTCTTATTTAAATCTAATTCACATCTGAATGACAGAAAACTAGTACAACCCTTGGGACACCTGTTGACAGAAAATCTCGAGTTTCGAAAGGCAGAAAACCATATGGGAAGTTTTTTTTAGTTTAAGCTTTTTAACGATACAAGAATAAGACACGTACAGTGCGTGTGTGAAATGTTTTCTTATTATGTTTTAATTCGTATTGTTGTTTAAAATAAAGTGTTAAAGTATCTAAACTACTCTTTGACTATGGTATTGTCCGGTCCTGTTTTATAGAACATAAATGCATACCTGTATGTGGTGTGTGTGGTTAGTCAGTATGTTTCTGTGTCTGTTTTTCTTCTGCTCGTGATGAGATGATACTCTATGAATGAGATGTGCCTTGAAGCTAAGAAATAAGGAGAAGCGTTACGGCTTTGCCCTACACAGGGTCATAACGCTACAGAACTTTATGTTCTATAGGTTTAACATGTGTGTTACAGTTTAGTTTATACTTGTGCTTCCAGCCTTATCTCTGACACATTTACGTACTGTTTGCACACAGTGTTCTTGTGAAAATGCCCATTATATTTAAATGAAAGTATAAAAAATACCATGTAACTATAGTAATTACAGGTGAACGTCCAATTTGGTGAACGACCTGTATCACATGGTGCAAAAAAACCCCCAGCACTGCCAAGCTGCCAATGTTGGGCCCTTGAGGAAGGTCCTGAACGCACAACAGTTTGGATTGTACATTTTAAGAGTGAATTTGTAATCAGTTGTGAGTCGCTCTGGATAAGAGGCTCTGCTAAATGACTAAATGTAAATGCCTTACCCTTCTAACGTAAAACGTCAACAAACCTGCCCATGATCTAGAATGAGACACATTACGGTTCACTATGTGGTCTTGTCTTATCTTTGTCCCGTTCCTTTTCTATTCTGCCATTTTCTGCCACTTTGGTCACAGAGAGGGAAACAGTAATGCAGTCGCTCCTGTATGCAACCCCCTGCCGTGGTATGCGAGTGGTTTGATCTGTGAGGCAGGACCAGAAGAAGGGGGGGGCATGGGGTCAAGGTGAGCTCTAATACACTATTGATCCTCCCCAATTGAAAAGCTGATGGAAATTCACCCCCCCCACCCACCCCGACCATCATCATGCTACTGTTTTCTGCCTCCCCGTTTCTCCTACTCTGTATCTTTGCCTCGTTTTCTTATTTCTCTCTTTGTCTTCCTCAGTGTTTTGCAAATCATGTCCAGCTTTGAGGTCTTTCTCGGTGGCACTTAAGTCTCGATCCCTGTTTATATCTCTCTGCATTTTTCATCACTGATCGTTATTTGCAAGCTTTTTTTTTCCACGCCTCCGATGCCTCTTCGTTCTTTTTGGTTCCTGTTGTTCTTTTTCCACTCAGAGTCATTTTATATTGATCCAGGTGGATACAGCACGTGTGAGAGGTACTCTACACTCACTACGGCGTGCACAGTAAGTGGAACGGCAGCTAGAGTGGTGTATTAAATGCCACTGTGGCTTTGGCCTTAGGACTGCACAGTTATCCCTCTGCAGGAGGAACCAGTCAATAGCACTTCATCCTGGTCAACAATCAGTAACACTCCACTCAATCTACCATAACGTTTATGTATTCTTTCACAGTTGTTTGCACTGAGCATTGAGGAGGCACCTCTACGAATGATATTTATACCGTTTAGACTGAACACAATTTACACAAAGCAATGAAAATGGGATGAATTGCATCTACGGGAAGACGCCACAAAGATAGCGATGCAAGTATGGGAGAGTGAATGTGTATGTGTGCGCTTGATTTATGTTGTGTTGTGTTCTGGTCAATCGGTGCCGCTATCGTTACCAGAATCTCCCAGTACAATCAGAGGCAGTACACACTCGCCGGGCCCTGTGGCCTCCGATACGCATCTAGAAGATCAGAGGCCGAAAGCAAACACAACAAGGGGGCGGCTCCCGAGAGGCGAGAGAGAAACGGAATCAGCTAGAACAAACCAAAAATCAAGACGATGCGTTCAGTGTTATTATTTTCCTGTCCCAATAATAAATATAAATACTCATTCAGCAGATTTTTTTACATTTTGATTTTCCTGGGCAAGTATGATATTCTTCCGGATTCTGTTGAGGAAGTCGTCAGTGCGTGATGTAGGGAGTCATGTGACAGAAGTCATGAGTGAAATGTCTGAGGAAAAGCAACCATCTCATTTCACTTTCTTTACATTATTCAACCCATAATATCAGTTATTGAAATAGTTATCATCAAACAAGGTTTATCTATTGACCGTACATTAACGTAAGTGTTTTGAGCATGTTTAAGGTACTGTACTACTCTCCAGCACTCTACAGTGTGTGACGTAGCGAGCAGTAAGCGTTGGGAAACGTGGTGAAAAAAGGCTACGCTATGATACAGTACATCCAGTATGTATTCATCTCCTTGGTTTACGCTGAATTCAGTTTATTATGGATCTGCGCTGGTCCTGTTGGGCTCCTGATCATTAGAGAACAGAGTAAAGAAAGCTAAAATTATATAGAAAAACAGATGGACTACAATCTGTACTTGTAGAACTACAAAGTTCTAAATAAAGATCACTAATCTCATACTGAATATGCTGAATAACACTGGTCCTAGTATCGCTACCTGTGGTTTACCATTCATCCTTTAAAGAAAAGCTCATTTATTTGGATTACACTCTGCACACATGTGACACAGATGAAAATGTATTACTCCCTCCATTGCACATGCTGTCCAGTGCTAATGTGATGCCACTGAGTTTCAACAGGAATGTGAATCAAAATCAGGCAGAGCTCGTACTGGCTTAGTAGGAGAAGGTGCACTAACTGTAACTAGTCCTTTCATTTCTAATGATTATCTCATGTGAACTCGGGTCACATTTATTTGTATAGCGCTGTTAACAACAGAGCATTGTTTCAAAGCAGCTTTCCAACTGGGCTCACAGAAAACCTATAAAAGAAAGAAAAAAGTCCCCAAATGGGATGATGCAGAAACCTGGGGATTACCAAGACTAAAAAAGGGGACCAAAAATAAACCAAACATACAAAGTTAAAATGTAAAAACGAACATAGAGAAAAAATAATATGTAAATATTGACAATGATAAATGAAAGACACTAATTATATAATATGCTAATTAATGGTAATTAAGATCCAGGCCACCCAAGGAGGTTGGGGAGTTTTTTCTGTGCCACTGTTACCCTAGGTTTGTAACAGTGGCCTTATAAGATAATATAATGTTGTGTTGTAAAGCTGCTTTGAGATATTGCTCCATTGTCAGACGCTCTATAGAAATAAATCTGGACTGAATTGATGTGAGAAAATAAACATAAGGAAAAGTGAAAATATTCCAGCACAGTGCTGCATAAATAAAACGGTATAACAATTTCACATTTACATATTATCATCTACTGATACATCATCCCAGCTGTGACAGATAATATTGGACGTTCTCTGACATGGAATTGATTTCAAACTGCAGCTTTGTGGTTACATTGACTTGAGGCTTTCAGCCAGACTCTCACCAACTACCAAAATTATCTGAAGAAAGTAAGGAAAATTATAATCAAGTATTTAAATCAGTATATAATCAGTAAATGTCTGCTGCATTGGCTGAATAGAAAAGTACCAACGTACCATACTGTGCAAAAGTCTTAGACCTCCAATAAATAATATACCTTTTATAATTATTTATCAGTCACTTTATTAGAATACAACCAGAATGCAGTACAATACATTTCTAAGCACTATTAGTAAAACTAAATAAGAAATCAGCTTGTTTTTTAGTAAGTATTTAGCTTAAACATAGCATAATAGCAGAACCTGGTAGCTTCGTTGGGATGCCACATGTGAAGATTGGGAAATAATGATATAATGCCGTTTTACCTGCTAGAACAACAAATCTAATGGTGGCTGCAGACTTTTGCACAGCACTGCACAAGTAAACTAAATGGATTGTTGCATTTTATTTTACCCTAAACAATCACTCAAAACCCCTGAATAATCAATCCTGGTAAATGTTGTGACTTGTGGGTAACTTGCTCACACACGTACACACACACACACACACACACACAGTTCTTACACATCCCTCCCTCTCGCTGTCTCCTTTGCTCTTTTCCCCATCCCTCTGTCTTTGTGGGAAAGGATCAGTCATAGCTTAATTGCTCTTAAATCGGATTAATCACTGACCAGGGACATGTCGACTTAATCTCTGCTCTTGTAAAGAAACTCGACGTACTAGCCATGCCTGGAAACTCGTCTTCCAAACATGACTCCATCAATCCTCTCTGTCCGTTTCCTCTTAATCTCTCCTGTGTGTTTTTTCCATCACTGTCCCTTTTACCGTTCCCTCTGTTTGCTGTCCGGTGTCACCTCTCTGGATTATTTAACGTATAATCTGTCCATTTTCTGCTGTACCTTCAGACTAAATCTGTTCTGTTAATCTCTCTCTCTCTCTCTCTCTCTCTCTTCATTCTTAGACTCAAAGTCCTTTTCTATTGTTATAACCTATGACCACATAGTCACTATCTGTATCTGTACAAGTGTGTGTGTGTGTGTGTGTGTTGCAGTAGTGATGCATGACCATTCAGGGAGTGTTGTATTAGCACATGTCAGTGGGAGCCTGTCATTGCCTCCTAAGTGCTTTGGCAATACTAGGGACTTCCTGTCATGACAGTGCAACTAATCACAATCGAATTACATTGAGCTGGTATTTAGACAAACAGACACGACAGGAGAAGAGACATTTTCTTGGCATTGTGCATGTACATGCATGTGTGTGTTTGTGTGTGTGTGTGTGTGTTATGCTTTTCTAAATCGTCCTTATTATGGGAAATGTGGCTGGTGATCAAAAACAATAAATCCGTTAATATAATAATCAATAGAATCTTGGGAAATATATTCCTTATTTGAAATAGTTTCTTAGGTTCACCTCCTGTTTCTACTCTCATTATTCCACTTAACACACAGAACTGTATTTCTATTTGAACTATAGACTGCTGTTGTGTTACTGTGTTTTGTGCAGTATGAATGGATCAATTCCAACAGTGCTGCTGGAGAACACCTCCATTTCACAGCTAAACTGAAAATAGCCTACCAACCATAAATGTCCAGGCACGATATTTTATTCTGACGTTTCCCCTAATTTTTATAAGCAATATATATGAATGTAACCTAAAACCTCCACATACTCTCTCTCACACACACACACACACACACACACACACACACATACTCACACACACACACACACACCCTTGATAATAAACAATTGAAGCGTTGTGCTCGCCAGTAACACTTACTGTGACATTTATGTGAATAGGTTTTTGAATGTCTCGACCGATACAGATCTTTTTTGAATGGGTATAAGATTAAATCAATGCTAATAATATTTTCTTTAAAAGCCTCCAGAAATACTGTGGCCGTCTAAAGGTTCCACTTGATGTACAAGCTTTATGTATATATGTATAAATAAGATGATATATATGTAAGTATTAATAATAATAGAATCACATACGAAATATATGATATAAAATATACAAACATTCTGTCTTCACTTTACTATTTTTCCACAAGCAAAATAAAATATGGATTTTACAGTCAGTATTTAGTGCATTTCTTGCTCTACAAATCTTCTGGAGATTGTTCTGAAGTTTTCTGATCTTCTGATATATCACACCAACTTTCTTTCTACATTTTCCGGAGTGTTTCTTTAGATTTAGGCTGTATTTGATTGATTTTTCTTTCCCTCGCTGTAATTAATAGTTCAATGAATAAGGACACTGAGAAATAATTATATTTATTTATTATGCCATTGCTAAAACAACAAATCGTACGGAAGCGTACAACTTTTTATTTATTTACAAGAGATTCCATTTGGAGAAAGCAGTATTTTACAATGTGCAGAGGGCTTTTAGGTTTTGTTTACATGATATGTAGCCTGACTCAGATGATGCAGCATTTGTACATGGATACACCATTGTTCATTTAGGTTCAATTGACTAACAAACCTTTTTGTTCTTTTGATAAGTAAAGGAATGTTTTTGTACAAACTTTACCAGCAGCACAACACAAAAAAAACACAATCTCATTTTGCTCATTAGTTCATTAGTTATAATTAGAAAGGTAAGCTTTCATTGTTTCATAATTTAGGGTTTATTATAAGACTAACGACAGAAAGGCAGGTTAGATGACATGATCACGTGCACTAATAGCTATGAAATACGCTTTGATTTGAGCCGCGGTCAATAAGTAGACTTAGTGCTCGTGAACACGTTAGTAAATGTCCTGAGTCCTGAGATAGATTTAGGAGGATTTTAAGTCTCCTACCTGAACACCGGGCCGAAGCCCGAGAGCACGCGCCCTTCCTTAACCGGACTTGCTGGACGTTGGTCGATTTCGGTTGGAATGCAGAAGTTGTGCACGGTACGGAGCGCGCGCGTGTGCTGTAACAGAAACACAAGACCTAATAATGCAAAGTTGGTTCACGTGAAGCGTTAATGATGATGTAAATGTGAAGATAAGAGAAGCTCCAGACTCCCACTCACTCAGAATGGAAGCGATGGAGATGCGCTGGGTTCAGAATAATCATTCTACAGAGAGCTTAATCAATTTAAACATTATTCTAAAAGTCTTATCGTTTTACCATTTCGTTCTGCGGAGTATAAAGTTTATCCTAACATTAAGCTAACACAATTCCCACGATTTTGTAGTTATATTTGTGTTTGTGTATCTACATTTGGTTCTTATTTTGTGTTATCCTGCCATGTTAATTCCATGTATTTATTTTACTAATAAATAATTCGACGTAATTAATACATAACTAAACACTACAGAAAAAAAATATATAAATAAGTATTATTATTATTATTATTTCTGTGTTTATTTAAATGTAAGAGCGATTAATTTATGCCCTAATCATTATTCATTCTTTAAATCTCGGGAAGCCAGGGCCTGACCGTCACCACAGTGCTCAAGCCGGGGACCTTCCCTAAACACTGCGCTATTCCATGGCAGGACACACACCCACTTATTTACAATACACCCCAGAGTGAGAACAACTGTACGTAACATATTTGGAATGTGGCAGGCCACCGGAGACGACGGGGAGAGAACATGCTAAATTTCAACCGAGGATCTCTGGAGCTATGAGGCGACAGCGCTAAGCACTTGAGGCAGCGTACCCCCCCAAATTAAAACAAAATAAAGCAAAGCAAGCACTTAAAATAATCCAGTGTATTTGATATGATCTCTAACGCGTATGAGTCTGAAACCCGCACAGAAACAGAAAAAAAAGAAATAAATTGCATAAATGCTTTTGGTAAAGCTTTTGAAATATGTGTTACATCCGACTAATTTCGTTCAGCTAAATATTAATTAAACGAAAAATCAAATATTCTTATTTAGCACTTTTAAAAAATGCGCTTTTTATTTAGAATATTTTTAAATAACCACTAAACACTCACATGATTATTATTATTATTATTATTATTATTATTATTATTATTATTATTATTATTATTATTATGCTAACATGTGAACAGGTTGTAGGTGCCAGAGTAGGGAATTAGGGAAAGCTGAAGCTCAGTGGAGATTTTCCCAAATGCCAGTTCATGTCGGAAGTATTTCCATCTCAAACTGACAGGAGAGAAAGCTCAGGAATCCGTAATATTAGAGCAGCTATAACAGAATTAGCTGGTATTATAGAGAATGGTCTTATTGTCCGCGATTAAATGAGTAAAGAAACTGCAAATCCAGAACGAGGAAACTAGAACTCAAATC
>JAVSBV010000083.1:3119835-3124835 GCA_033117975.1 Parotocinclus spilosoma | reverse complement strand
ACCCTAACCCTGACCACTACGCTAGTTCCATAACCCAGTTGCTGGACTGAGCAGTTCGAGTCCTCCCAAGGTTTCTTCCTTAAAATGTTTAGGGAGTTTTTCCTTGCCACTGTCTCCCTAGGCTTGCTCAATTTGGGATTGACCTTATAAGATCATTCAATTTGAGACGATTCTGCATTTGTAAATAAATAAATCTGACTTGACTTGATATTACTTTATTAAGTGAAAGAAGGTTTTTAATTTAGCTCATATCTTCACAGGTAACAGAATAACGGAGCTACATAGCTAGTGTGCTACCTGTTTTCTGACTCTTTAGAGCTACTGAGCCTTGATTTAATAATTGGCTGTGTTTAGTTTTAGTTGTATAATTATAAACTTATAGTTTCAAACATTTCAATAGAGCCTGCATGCTGAGAGACACTGCTCTTCAGCTAGAGAAGACAAATGCAATGTTAGCATTTAGCACTACAAACAGATACACATAAAGCTAATGAAAAAAAAAAGCTAACATAAAGCTAATAAAATGTAACACCATCTGTATGGAACACTGTGATGCTGGGTGGATCATTTAAACCTGAATTTATGTTAAACAATAATACTGGCAGTAGCCATAACAGTAGTGCTTGAAAGTTTGTGAACCCTTTAGAATTGCCCATATTCCGGCGTTAATATGACCTAAATGCCATTCGATTTTAAAAATCAATTATTTCTAACACATTGATCACAAATATCGGACCTATTTCCATTAATTGTATTAACATTACAGTACGTATATATATATATATATATATATACTGTAACTCATTACCTATGGAGACTCATTACTGATGATTACATGTATTATTGTTTATTATTTTAATATTGGAGACACCATTAGCCAGCTATACATTCTTTCCATGTTTAAGCATATTTAGCTTATTAAACTAATTCTGATTCTAAAGAGACTGAATTAAATATAATATAGATGATCTGTGTTCTGTTAATTTACATAAAACATCTAGGTAATATCACTAACCAAACATCCTGGCTATTTGCACTAAGCAAACGTGTTAAATCATGCTAGAGTTAAAGTTAGAGTTTGTGTAAATAGCACGGTTTTGCTTTTTACGCTTAATGTAAGCAGAATGAAGTTACTGTGTAAATTTAGTGGAATTCTCATCGCTAGGTGTATTTCTATTTACCCTTAGTGTAAAAAATGTGACACCACATATATAGACCTAGTACAAATAGCATGGTACTGGTATTCACGCTGGTATTTAGTGTTTATGCATCTCCCTAAATTAAATGAGGTACAAACTGGAGCCTAATGGGAAAGGTCTTTCCAACAAATGGCATGGCAAACAACAGAGGAAAAAAAAGCTTTCTATTGCTCTTTTACATGCATGTCGCTGAGCAGGTGCACTTATCCACGTACAATGGATACGGTCCGAGCAATTGTGCGCTGAAGTGTCCAACAGTGGTAGCTTGTCAGAGGTGGGACTCGAACCTTAAACCTTCTGGTCCAGGACCTCTTTGTTTATATATAGTATATTTTTATGTTTGGAATAAATGAATTACCCATTTGTATTCATTACATTTCGCATTAAAACCACTTGCCTAATCTTGCATAGACCTCCAAAGGTGTCCGGTGGTATTTGACAGTCCTGTAAGATGTGGTTTGGGGCCTCCACGGATAGGAATTGGTTCTCCAGTACAGACCACAAATGCTAGATTGGGTTTAGATCTGGGGAATTTGGAGGCCAAGTCGACAGAACTATTCGTCCTGTTCTTCAAACCATTCCTGAACAGTTTCCGCAGGGCGGCATGGCACATTATTCTGCTGACAGAGGCCAGTACCCTTAGGCAATACATTTGCCATGAAGGGGTGCACTTGGTCTGAAACAATGTTTAGTTCGATGGTACGAGTCATCTTCAAAGTAACATCTACATGAATGGCAGGATGCAGGTATCCCAGCACAACAGTACAGAGCATCCCACTGTTAGTGTTCTACACCTCACCGGACACTGGTTTTAATGTAATGACTTTAAAGGTGGGATCTTAAGTAGCAGAAACATCTCAGCAATCAGCGTATGATGGTTCATTAGAGGCTGTAACACAGCATGCTGGTTCTAACCCAACCTCATTACACATTGAGAGGTTGTGAGTTCAGACCTTGGTTCCGAAAAGCTGCCACTGTGTCATGCTTTTAATAGGAAATGATCTAGTATGCATTTTGTGTGTTAATTAGATAACAGGAATGAAATTCACTGGGTATAGAGTTTAAAAAGATTTAGAGTAATCTGTTTACGTCCCAATACTACAAAGAGGCAAGATAGACAAATCATAAGTGAGTAGCCGTGACTTTACTTGGCCGGGCTCGAAAGGAGGCCAGTGTGTATGTGCATGTTCCTGTGTGTGTGAATGAGTGAGACAGAGCGCGATGGAGAGATAAATAAAAGGAGATGGAGAGAGCAGTGCGGTGAACGAGCAGTGAAATGGCAAGAGACCAACGAGAGAAATGGGAAATGGAGAGCAAAAGAGAGGTAAAGAGAGCGAGAAAGAGCTCCAGTCCCCAGTCTTAATCTGAGCAGGTCTGATCAATAGCCCATTTCCCATTGTTGCCAGAGCTCTTCGATCGCTACACCACCGAATTAACACACCCACTTTAATCTGAGGGGGAGACGGGCCCCATGGGGTGGGGGGGGCGTAGCATGGTCTCCAAGAAGGGGTTAGGGGCACAAAAGGAGGGCAGGGGGAGCAGCTGTGCAGGCATCCTCAAATGAAATCAAATCTAATTGTTATCACTGTTGGACCTGGTGTTATTACTAGCACTGTTTACAATTATCTCTAACTGACTCGTGTTGTTCAAGTTGGCCTCTCAGTCCGGCATGAATTAAGCTTCAACAATTCAACGTAACGTCCAGTTCATATGTTCCGTACAGTACAAATCAAAGCTTGTCTTCAAACGATCTAAAATGTATTCAGTATTCTATTGGGTACCAGATTGCCATTGTCTCTTGGTAATTTAATAATGTATTTTGTATTTATTCCAAAATGTACTTCCGATCCAGTATATCTGTTTTCATTACACACTAAGAAGAGGAATTAATTTGTTTTCATGCTCACCCTTGTACAGACTCAAATCAAATTCACATTTGTTCCTTAAAAGGTCTTTGGCATCAGAGTCTGCTGTACTATCTCTACTGTGTCTGTAGAATCCACTAAAACACATTTTGCATCCTAAATGTAACACATACCAAGAGTAATACAGGTTTCTACCAAAAAGTTCTGCATCTTAAACTCTAAATGGTTGTGGCCGTACCTCTAGATAGATCAAGTTCATGTTCTCTTGCCCATGTCACTGTCGTTTTCTCATTAGCACAGCCATTTAATTGCGGGTAATTAAGCATGCTTTTGCAGTATATGGACCAGAGAGTATTTAAATTCCCTTCAGTCGGGCTGTGAAAAATGAGGTTAAGTGACAGTACCATGGGAGCGTAGCGACTAATAATTCATTAGGATTTCAATTCTGGGCTATTTCTATGAAAGCTGCTTTATTCTGCTTTTACCCATTAGGCTAGAGTTCAAATAGAATTATTTCACAGTAAGCAAATTACCATGTTTATTAATCACAACATGAAGTTCAGCAAACACACTCCCCAAACTCTTCTATAGGCCAGGTTCTAACGATGAATACACAATATTAGTGTTGATAACTCAGAGGCAGGACTCATCTGTTCCATGCTTTCCATGTTTGGTGAATAAGGAACGCATTATTCTTACTGTGAACAGAAGAAATCCCAAGCTACAGTATTTAAACACGAACTTTCCTTCAGCACTGCCGTCAATGGTAAGTATGTAAAAATGTTTGAAGCCTTTCTGAGTGAGTAATTAAGTGCAAACAAGCAATCAATGCCACGACAAGTGCAGATAGCATCACCTCCAAGCTCCACTTCCTTTCACTTCACTCCCGCGCCTTTGCGCGCCCTCCAGCCATCAAATAAACCAAAAGTGTTTTAGACTCATCTCAACTCCCTTGGGGAGGAAAAAAAAACATCTTTTGAAGCAAAAACTGTTGCTATGCCAGCTGGCTTGCGAAAAGGGCATAGTTTCACTTTATAAAAAAGTGCACCTTCCTCCACACAGCCTCCATAGACCAACTAAGTACATTTAGCTGTTTATTGGAAGCAGAACTTACCTGATGACGCGTCCTCACATTGGTTCTGTACTTTTACTCTCGGATGTCCCGCAGTCCGTTGCACCAACACCGACTGGAAATGACATTGGGGAAAAAAACAAGCCTCATCTTTTAGTAACGCAAAGCATCTCGGTGCGTAACAACAAACGCTGAATATAGATCTACCGCACTGTTGCCCGTTAACTCTGATGCTGACTTAAAAAAAAGGTCTCCTACCCTTACAGGCTTCCGAAGTCTTTCAGTCTCGGTGAGGTGCGCGCTGGGTGCTCAAGCTCCCACTGAAAAGTGCACGTGGCGAATCACGCGCAAGAGCGCACAGAGCAGCCGGCGCGGAGGAGGAGAATAAGAAGAAACACCAAGGAATGGGACAGGGTGAAAACCACCGAGCTGCTGCAGGAAGAGGGTCAAAGAGCGCCCGGTACCGGCTAAAAGAGCTCACTGTCTGAGCAAAGTTTGGGTGAGGTACCTCGTGATCTGGTGGCAGACAATTTACCGGCGACTGAGTGCAAAAAAAGGATTCCGGCGCGGAAAATATATGTAGACGGCGGGCAGATTTCGGATCGATCAGGTTATAATTTTGTCCAAAGTCAGAGAAAATAAAGTTGGTGCAGGAATGAAATTTGAAAACAGATGGCGAATCCCTTCCAACTAAATAAGATTCGATCTCTCGAAATGGAGTGTAGATAATATTTGGTTGGACGTTTGATGGAAAATGACGGATTTTTCATTTTGGACAGGTGGGGGTTGATACAGGAGGGCTTGAAGGGAGGGCTCGTGTGGAAGTGGGTGGGTGAGTGGGTGGATGGGGGGGGGGGGGGGGGG
>JAVSBV010000083.1:3082120-3115515 GCA_033117975.1 Parotocinclus spilosoma | reverse complement strand
TCTCTCTCTCTCTCTCTCTCTGTCTCTCTCTCTCTCTCTCTCTCTCTCTCTCTCTCTCTCTCTCTGTCTCTCTCTCTTTCTCTGTCTCTCTCGCTGTCTCTCTCTCTCTCTCTAGCTAGTCTGTGTGTGTCTATTGAGTCTGTCTTTCTGTCTGTTTCTGTTAGTCCGTCAGTCTCTCTGTCTCTCTGTCTGTCTGTGTCTGTCCCTGTGAAATGACGCCCCTTACATAGCCATGCCTGTATGTCATGCACATGCCATTTGAAGTAGAAACACATATAGGATTAAAGGATTAAAAGAAAAAGGAAAAGATGGGATAGGAGAAGCCAAAATGAAAGAGAAGGAGAAAGTCAGCGCGTGTGTCAGAGTGAAATATAGATGGAGGAGGCCAGTGTGTCGAGGTCAGAGAGGTGCAGTGTAACTGTCGACAATCAGAGGCTTATTTACCTGTCAAAAACACTATCATCCCACACAGGCACAGCCAAGCAATTTCTGCTGTCGCTCCCTCCCTCCTTGTTCTCTCTTTCTCTGCCTCCAATTACAACCTAGAGGGCTATTTCTCTCGTGGACAAAAACACTGCCCCCCTCCTCTTCCGATTGCCCTGTTTTTCTCTCCCACTTTTGCCCTTACTCTCTCGTCTTGCCATAGCCAAGAGTTTCAGAGTGGAAATGAACAAGCTGTAAACACACACCACTTAGCTGTGGTGTGCGAGTGTTTGTGTGTATGTGCAACTGTGCACTCGGTTGACGGATAGCTCAGCACTTCGGATAGCCGCAACATGAGGTAAAATATCACTTCCAAGGCTGAAAAGTAAATAAAAGTAAATATGAATTCATGGTAGAATCACAATACTTTATTAAATTAATATTCTCATCAGGGGTTCTCATATCACTGAGTCCTGCAGCAATAACAGGACTAGGAGAGCATGGACCACAAGAGGTATGTGTATGGACCACAGGTTGATAACATCTATTGTGGGAACAACTGTAAAGTTTACACCCCTTTATGGGAAAAAACACAATCTTTGCTGTCAAACAGTTTTGAATAGGATTATAAACACATAATGGATATTCCTGTTTTACCCTGATTGATAGTGATGTCACAAAATTCATTCAGCTTAATTATTTATGCAAAACAAAATGATTTAAGCGCCTTACTGCATGTATGTCAGCTTTAATTGATACTATCAGTCACAAACTTAAAGACTCGGGCTATTCAAGAGCCTTATATCTGATAATTGGCATTTTTAAATAAATGTATTATTTATATAAGCTTATTTTAGTTTGTTTTTCCTACACACAGAAGTCTGGGAGGGGTTAACTAATAATGTACAGTTGTTAAAAAGGTCTTATACCGTAACAGGGTCATGACCACACACCTCAAATGTTTACACCAACAAATTAACTAAAGAAGATCAAGGTGTGTCATGGACTGTTCTTGATCTTTTATTTATTTATATCTAGATACATATTTTTGTTTTATTTAGCTTCATATAGCCTACATGTATTTTGCTGTCAAGGTGCATTGTGAGGACCCGAAACATCACTTAACAATATTATATGATCTTTAAAGGCCAATCCAAAATTGAGCAAGCCTAGGGTGACAGTGGCAAAGAAAAACTCCCTAAAAAGGTGTAAGGAAGAAACCTCAGGATGAACCAGGACTCAAAAAGGGACCCGACCTGAATGGGTGGCTTAGATGTTAATTCTAATATAATTACGTTTGTATTCATGGTAGAATTAAATAAATAATAACTGTGCAAACCAGCAAATATTTCTTCTTAAAGAGAGTCGTAAAAGCCATAATGGACATCCTGAAAGTTAATCTATAAAGCAAAAGCTCTAGCTTTTTATCTCCGCTTAAAATATCACCAAGCCATCATTCTAATGTCACAAGAATCACTTAACAGGCACAAACCTTCCTAACTGTTTCAGGTGCAGACCTGTCACATGATTTAACAGCTTGAACACAATGAGATTAATGACAGCAACTGTTTACCTGACAAACAGCATTATGGTAGGAAACGAATGGTGGAGAAGTGCAATGGAACGCAACCCTGCATGTGCAGCATAAACAAAATATCCCTGGGTAGGGCGATTGATTGGTGTATGGTGTTTGGGGAGATTTACTTTCAAAACCATTATGTATGCTGAAGATTCAAAGCCTTTGCGTGTCTATAACTCTATCAAATGATTAGTGATTATAAACTCGTCTCTCGAGGTAACATTGATCAAGGGCTGGTTTTATGAATTATTTCATAGCTGCATAATTTGGAGGTGAGTGTGATGTGGACAAACAAAGATCAGGCAGCTGGAATGGGTGTTAAGAAGGAAGAGGTGAAGCCGGATGAAAAAGAGTTAGCAAGTTTGGGAATGTTAGAGAGCAAATGACGGTGAGATTGAGAATTAAGAATGAGAGAGAGAGAGAGAGAGAGAGGAGTTGTTAATGCGCTGCACTGTGGATTAGTTGAGCAGTTGGGGCAGTTGAGCAGAGCCAGCCAACTCTCTCAAACCAATCAGGCCTTCATTAGTCCAGGCGGAGGGATCGATTCTCAGCCTGCATCAATTAAACAGGCGCATCTACCCAATGCCTGCATATATACCATGCCTAACACACACACACACACACACACGCACACACTGCCATTGTCATTTTCCACACAGTAACAAAAGAAACATGGGCACACAAAAGCTAAGGTCTGTGCATCGGCGCAGTGGAGGGTTAAGGGCCTTGCTCAGGGGTGCAGCTTTACCCAGGTTACTCATCCAGCAGTCTAACTCCTGTTAAAACCAGCATAAGTACTGTTATGAACCCTGGTGTACTGGACCAGTAAGACCAGCACTCACCAGCATAAAACAACGTGGATTGTTGTTTAGCATACCAGTATCCAGTGGTGGTGGTTTCATTTAGGAGCTTTAGGAGGGACACACTTTTCACACCACCCAGCCTAACATATCATAAGAGTAGTGGTTCTGGTTAAATAAAATATAGGATATATAGGATGATAATAATATTATTCATAATAACAGTCATGAGAATTCGACAGTTAAAAACCAAATCACAAGTGTAATATAAGCAGGGGTTATTGGGGAGGACAATTTAGAAGGTCCAGGCCTAGAAGGTCCAGGGTTTGAATCTTCTGGGTCCTTGAGCAAGGCCCTTAGCCCACATTTGGGCTTCTGCTGGATGATTAGACGTAAAAGCTCAACCCATACCGATCAGTGCTGGGTGTTTTGGCAGGGATATTGTGTGATGTCATAACAGTGGTGTTTAGGCCCGCTTACAGGCCCAGTTACTTGCAAGGGTGTGGTAACTCCCTCCTCAATTTGGTGCCCTTCAGCTTGCCCCCCCATCCCCAGCCACCACCAGCCCCCGAACAGCCTCTGCATAAAGCCCTTGGCTGTTTATTTGCTCACACACACACACTCCACATTTCTTCACTCAGACCTGCGTTGGGATACTCGGCTAATCAGCCTTATTGTGAGACGCCCAAACACCCACGGCATCGATTACACCCGATTACGCTCGCCCTCGCGCGCCGAAAGTCTTCAGCACACAATTGCACGCGCTCCGGACACACTTTTATTAACACTCAATTACACCCGCGCATAAATCAGGGACGGGGGAGCGCGCGGCACCCTGACCGCAGGAGCGCGCACGGATCGTTACCCTCTGATAGACACAGAGAAAAGGGTGGGGGGGTGGGGGGGGGGGTGCAGGAGAGGAAGAGAGAGAAAGAGAGAGAGAGAAAGAGAGAGAAAGCTGTAATGGACGTGTCTGTTTTTGACGATTCCTGGCCCGCCGAGTCACCTGTGCGCGCTCGCATTGACACGTCAGTCTGGGCACGCTAACACGTTGTGACAGCGCTTAGATTATAATATCTGGCCCGTATTACTGTGCATTAGCACCATTACTGCGCCCCGCCCCTCCATCAACCCGCTCAGGTGGACCATTTTCAAAGACGGGGCAAAAATAAACGAGGGAACTTAATAGCATGTTCTTGGAGGGCTAACAGACGAGCTGAAAATGGGGGTGAAAACCTGGTTTCAAAATATTAGGCCAATAACAGCTCCACGAGCCGGTTGGTAATCCAATGAATTCCTAAACGTCTAGGTTCCTAAATGTCTGGATTCAATTATATTCCACGGATATTCTGCTCATCCACGAGGCGCACAAAGACCACTGGCTAGGTAAATAATTGAAGCCTGGTGATGGCGAGAGTTGTGACGTTATAATGACTTGGGGCGAGATGAATATCACCAGTAACACCCCCAACAATTTCCATGATAAACTGGAAGTACAGCGACACGGCTGGCTTGGTATGGCTCTTATAAAGTCCTCATTCATTTCACCCAAAAAAAACCCAACCCACGTATCTGCGTCTTGTTGTTTTAATTAGGGAAATTAATAAGTAAGAACAGATTAATATTGTCTCATCTACCACCGACGACTTCAATCCCAGGACCTGCATGGTGAGGATATGTTTGCGAAGCCTAATTAACGCTTAATAAGTAAGTGATTAATTATGATTAGCGCAGGCTTCGGTGCGCTCCCAATCAGACTGCGTTTGTTTACTCGCTCGTGCTCCTCAATTCGTCTCTGTCTGCGCCTGCGATCATCTCGAGCCATATCTACATATCCGACCCTTCAAGTGACAATGCTCTATTTGTGCTTAAGGCATATTTGTTCCTTGTAGATGACTGGTTCAGCTCTCTATCCATCACCGACCCATTAGCTTCGGTGTGTTAAGGTTTGGGAATCTTATCTGAGATGGCTTTATTTCTAATTGTGTGTGTGTGTGTAAGGGATTTGGGCTGGGCTTAGGGTACCACACCAGGATCCTCATGATGGATGTCCTGAATCAAATTCCTACAAATCATTGTAGGATTAATAAGCATAAAGACAAGACACAATCCTTGACTCAATTCCGGGCGTGTCTACCCCCTTTGTAGCGCTCAACCACCCCTAAATTAAGTCCCCTAGAGAGTTTGACATTTAAAAAAATATTCAAAAGAAAGCAAATTATATCATGCGCATTCTTGAAATAGAAATTTGTGATCTGTGGATCCCTCATTATCTTTTACTTTAATTTTGCCATTGTGTCTTTAAGTACCCCCATAAATACTCACAGTTTGGTACTGTAGAGGAAAGTCCATGGCAGTCTACATTAATTGATCTTCAGGTAGTTGATGTAAAGCTTTGAGAGCTCCACAAATATCCAAGTGTGTTTTTCATTAGCCCTCTCAGATTATTTTGTCTTCACTAAAACGAGGGAGAGCTTTGTCAGCACACGTGGAACATTTTTTACAACTTGTGAGGACAGGTGCCATTCCTATTTTAGAATGTCTTTTTCTCATTTTTCTGCTAAAGAGATTTGGCCAAAGCTTTGCCACCCCACTTGTATCACTATTGATTTTTAAGACCTTCAAAGAAAGATCAGGAAAACATTTCATTCTCGAGAACGTCCTTATTCATAAAATGTGAGAGTTTTCACCACAACAGAATAATAGACAAGGACAGGTGTCACGTGATCGATCATTTTCGAGATGCCTTTGCTTCTAATGTGTATATAAGGGAAAGTTTCAGGAGAGAGTTTGTCACTTTACCAGAACAAAATGTTAAAGGTTTAACAAACAAACCATGAGAAAACATTTTAAGGCCTGCAAGGACACATGACATCATGGCATTAGTGTATTCCAATTCTTTTGGGGGATGTTTTTCTTTCTAATGTGTGTTTTAGAGGACGAGATTTGGCGCAGAGCTTTGCCAGCTCATAACTTACTCACTAGGATCATGATGAAGTATCTTGACCAGATGCCAGATCATTAGGGAACCATTCGTTTTTTAATGTCTCTATTTCTATGTGTTTGCAAAAAACAGCCTTGTCAAGTCAAATGTATTTCTATAATGTTTTTTACAACAGATTTTCACAAAGCAGCTTCACAAATATCCAAGCCCACAGCCCGACTGAGACAAGACAAAATGGGGAAGAAACCATGGAAGGACTAAGACTAAAAAAGGGACCAGACCTCTTTGGGCTGGCTGGATTTTATTTAATGTATTTCTTAAATAATAAATGTATAATGCTAATAATTTAAATATACAGAAGCTAAAATTTCAACTAAAGAATATAATTAAAGAAAATACGAATTCTAGAATTGTTTGTTTTGTTGGAAAAAGCCAAGAAACCATTTTTTGGGAAGGAGAACAGGGTGAAAAGGTCAAATAAGCTGTGAAAAATGTAAGTTTGAAATGTTGAGGTATTATAATCGTTATGACCTATACCATACTATTATATACTTTGGAAATTTAAATATTACATTTTTTATGTGCTCAGAAGAAACAATGGGTATTCTATTCAACCAACAAAGATGAAATGTAAATTTTATTTGGGTCCTCCGTCCTCCAAAACATCTACTTTCTGTGACCATTTTCGTTCCTTTTAGTTCGAAGGGTCTACACTTGAAATGAGTCCAAAGGCTCTCCTCCACAGTGTATCCAAGATACAGTTAATAACGTCGATATGTGAAATTATGACATCACAGTGACAGTGACACAATGTGTAGGTCACAGCCCGTGCTCAGGACAAACAGGAAATGAGCTAGTCAGTGAGGCCTGCAAAACTTTGCTCCATTCTGTTCTGGTAGAGTGGCCATTTGACTGGAACACTGCAAACACCTGAAGATGACAATGATTACTTTTGAGCCACTTCTTTCCACAAAGCAAGGTTTGGTGGTTCAGCACACACACGCACGCACACACGCACCCACACACACACGCACACACTCGCACAGTTTTGCACTCGCTTTCTCACTCACTCACGCAATGTTCATTGCCCAGAAAAAGAATTTCTTGGTCATTTCAACCCTTTTGTGAGTGGCAATCAATTTCTCTTCTTTTCACAATAGTTTCGGAGTGTAAGCACAGAAGTTTGACCTTCTCTGAAAGATCTATCAATTCATCAGTGCTGCAATCTGTCTATTTATGTTTTGATTGCTTTGCTTTCTTGTGCCAGTTGATGTGAGAGCATCTAATGCTTTATCAAGCCTCATCTGGTCATCAGTCATCTTGTATGTTTTTGTGCAATTATCTAGCCACCGCTTTTAAATGGGTGGAAACTAAAAAGCAGAAGAGTGCATGCTAGTTACGTACGCAAGTAAACAGGGGGGCATTTCAGTCAACAGCAAGGTTACATGCAAATGATTGTAGTTTAATTACACTTACTAAGACTACAAAAGTGACTAGTTCAGTCACACTCCAGAACCCAATATGTTTTTCACAGATATCACTCGTGATTGCTCAGGATCAAAATATAATCATACAGTGTGTAACGGTGCAAAACTTTACAACAAAAACCTATTGATATTGATTGCTAAATCTTAGGCATACGGTAAAAAATTGTTTTGGCTGAAAGCCAAAAGATGTAGCCCGCTCAACAAGCTATCGTACAAAGCCAAAAAACATTGCTAACCAGTAACAGGACCAACAAACTTACTGGTCTAATCTCCAGACAAAAAGCTCCACTACATGAAACATGAAACATGAAACAATAAGGCATTTGTGGAAAAACCTTTATATCTAGTTAAGAAGTTAAGAAGATCGTACTACATACTAACTGAAAATTATATATATTCAAGAATTCTGTAGGCAATACTTCCCCTTATAGGTAATCAAATGTCAAATGTGTTTCTATATCCCCTTTACAAGAGTATTGTCTCAAATCAGCTTACAGCTATCTAAGCTTATATGCTGTATCAAGCCACAGTGGCAGGGAAAAGTCACAAAATGTGATGCAGAACGAACATTTAGATGGTATGTTACTGCATTTAATGCTTAAGTAAAATAACTGTTATCTTAAGTTAATAACTGTTTTGTCATACTGTATATACTGAAAAAAAGTATATTGGCATATACTGTCTAATCGCCATGCTGATGTGTGCTAGAGAGCCACGTCATCCTGCATGGCTCTCTTCTGACGCTTTTCGGCTTTAACAGCAGGCTTTTTAATTATAACCTGTGATACAACCTGTTGTGCCTAGCATATTTAAGCATTTCTTTCCCTAACATTTCTTCCAATCCTAACACTGTCCATGTTAGAACTGTTTCCAAGCTGCCACTGCTTAGTCCATCAACAAGATGCTTAAGCCACAATTGCTTGAATTCTAGGATCAGTTGTAAGTCACTCTGGATAAGCTAAATGCTGTTTAATGTAGCACTTTGTTTGTACATCTCCAAAATATTAGATTAAACAAATATCTCATTATTACCTGGCATTTAATAACTGCTGTTTTAATGGCCTTTGTAACAGCAAATAAAGTCGAAATAATAACAGCAAGCAGACCGCGGTGGATTCTTTTGTGGTAACCACAGAATCAAGCACCTCTAAGCCATTTACTGGACAGAAATGAAAAATAGAGGTCTTGTCAGAAGTCAGAGAACAGATGATAGCTTAAAGGAGGGAGCGTTTGGGTAAGCTTGTCAACAAACACAAAGGGAGCAATCACTGCCCCCTGGACAACTGACTGGGCCTGGTAAAATTTAGCACCAGAAAATAGCTAGTCAGGTTGGTTCAGGAAGAAAGAAACGACTCTGATGAGAGAGAGGAAGGATAGCCTGTCACGTTGAACTCTATTGTGTTATGACGGTACATATGCATTATTATTGGCCCAGCTGCTAATCAATACTCATCGACCTTGGCCACTGCTGAGCTGGTGACTGGGGAAGTTACCCAGATTGAAGCTTCCCAGTAGCCCAGCACATAGACGTGGAAGAGGTGATTCTATCCCTCCGTGACCTTTGATCCACAGTCCACATTTCAGATTATTTTTTAGAAATCATGGACGTCGTGTCCTCCGGGCCAACTTTAACACAACGTCCCGACTTGGGGTTGTATAATTATAATGCCAGCAACCAAAGTGCTTAAGAGGCTCCATCCTGCTCTGGGTTACGACGTGATTAAGTGTTTAAAGAGACCTAGTACAACACTATCCAAACAAAAGGCAAACAAATAATGCCGAGCGAGAGTTAAAACAGAATTAGCTGTAGTTTAACACTCTATAATCACAGCAGCAGAGGCTTCATGATAGGATTATTCAGCACCGCAATAAGGGCATATGAATATGTAAGAGTAAGGCTTGTGCAGCACTGCCCAGAGGTTGAAAGGAATCCCATCATGGTCAGAATTCTCCACCAGCCATGGCACCGAGGATCACACAAGCTCACATCACGCCACAGAAGGATTCCCAAGGCTGAAATGAAAGAGAGAAAATCATGTGAGTAATGAGAATTCAATCAAAGCATGTAAATAGTGTAAATGTGAGAGCATAACGACAGAGAAAGAGGATGAGACAGCAAAGGACACCCTGAGATATCAGTGAGCAAGAAACATGAATGAAGGTAGGCCAGAGGCACGGTGATTTGCTTTTTTCTTCCCATAAACTCCCTCATATAAACCTTAAGAAAGACTGTAGGTCTCTTAGCAAACGAGTCATCTGCTTCAATACAAAGCCCTGATTATATACAATAATGCACCTACATGGAAATGTCTGATTGTTGTAAAACAACAGGGTGTAAAGTTCCTTCCCCTGCTGCCCTATAAAAAGGCTCTCAGAGACTCTTTTTGGATAACGTACCTCTTAGTGAGAGATTGTTGACTGCTAGATTTGCCTCTGTAATGCATAAAGGCATTTTGCCCACTGGACAGACTTTAAGCGCGTATTTAAGGGCGTGTCACGGATGGACGTTTCCACCGTCTAGGCTGTTCTGATCTCTGTCAGGAGGTGATGGGATCACTGGTTCCATAAAGGCTTGGACAAACAGCTTATACAAAAATCAACTCCCACAGTTTCATTGTCTACCATATAAACACAGAAGGCACCTGCACCACACACACCCCTGTCTCTGCCCGGACGATTTCCAGGTGTTTAAAAGAAGGACATTTGATGTCATGGCGTCCATTACACGTCCTGCCATTGACAGCCAGACACCATCGCCCTTCATTTGCAGTTGTGTTGTTCTGTTCAGGATCCCATGTCAGTCAGGTTCGGGTACGGAGGTCCTGTTTATGATCTACATGGAAAGAGATAATAAGGTAGAAGAAGTTTATTACTCTCTCTCTCTCTCTCTCTCTCTCTCTCTCTCTCTCTCAGGTCATAACAGCACAGCACAGAACCGAATTCCTTAGCATTACCACCACTCTCGCTTTCTTTCCCTGTCACCCTGTTCCACTCTCCTTTCCATCGACCTCCTCTCATCTTTCACCATCTGCTGTGCCATTTTCATCTCTCATTCCTTTTCGGCCAGTTTTCTGTCTCTCTTATTCTTCTCGATGCACAGAAACACGCGTTCTGTCCCTTTCAATCTCTCTCTTGCCCTAGCTCCCCCTTTCCCGGGCTTGCGGGACAGCATTATATATTCCAGTCCAATGCTTTGCATGATTTGGGGAGTAGATGAAGCCATATCCCGCTCTCCTCCTCTGCCTCTCCCCTCCCTCACTCTTCTCGCCTTGTTGTTTAATGTTTCAATTTGGAGGAAGCAAACATTCAATCAGACAGATTAACTGTTTAATGCATGTCATCAGTCAAACTGTCTACAAGAGGGGGCCCTTTCACCTCACCCCCAACTCTCCCTCGCTCTCTAAAACACACACACACACACACACACACAGATCTGAGGCTCGACCCCTCCAACACTCAGTGCCATCATATATAGAGATACAGGACATATACATCACATTCACACAAGTTTTTCCTTGCCACTTTCATGATAGATTTCCTCGGTTTCGGCTGTGAGCCTGGTTGTTGGTCCAGCTCTCCTGAGGCAATGCTCTGTTGTAAAAAAAAAAGCTTTACTTGATTTGGCATAAACTCATCAGCCTTGCCAAATCACAAAATACCAGTCTGTCTCTTTCTGTTTCATATAGCACATAAATATATACTTTATTATTCAAAAACAATGGATTTGCATATTTTCTCCTCTATGCTGCATATCATTAAATGATTCAAGGAATCTGGAGGAATTTCACTTCCTAAAGGGCAAAGTTTCAGCCCTCAGACGCCACTGCATCAAGAACTGGCATTCATTAATAGCTGATAGAACCACACAGGCACAGGACTCTTTTCTCAAGCCCCTTTGTGACTCTGTGTGTGTGTGTGTGTGTGTGTGTGTGCCCCACGATGGATTTTCTAGGGTTGTTCCTGCCCTTGCGCCCAGAGTTTCCGGGTGGGCACCGGCTGGCCCTCAACCCTGTGTAGATTAGGCGGAAAATAATGGATGGATGTCGTTAAAGAGGAAAGACATTACCTGTACACTGTATATATTGTTTGTGCGTCTGTAAAGTCTGTAATGTCACACACACACACACACACACACTTGCAGATAGGGAAATCAAAGTGACAGGGAGATTTGGAGAAGAGGGAGTGAGAGATTAGAGGAAATGAAAAGAGCAAAGAGGAAAGGCAAACAGGGGGAATGAGAGGTGGAGCATGCAGGAGGTGGAGTGCAGGAGACTGTAAAATAGGGCCAGATAGAGCTGTATTTTGCACAAGCTTCAAAGTCAATATAATCCAGCTACGACGTCGACCGATTCCCAGTACACTCGCATTAAAACGAGCATGCATGCAGTTAGAAACAGTGCAATAATGCGATAAAAAAATGAGCAAACACGGTCAGTCCGTCTGTGTTGTTCGTTTTTCCATAATGAATACGTAACTCTGAAGATCTCTAGCGAAGGCAAAATAGAGTGTGCATAGATTTATTTAGCAATCGCACAAGTCAGTTCAGATCTGTCTTTAAAAAGCAGAGAAAAATGCTAAGGGTCACAGCCTCATCCCATAATTCATTGGGAGCAAACAGAGATACGTCCTTATAGGGTTCGGTAACAATACCACCTGACCTTCAGGTTTCAAACCCAGCACTCAGGAACTGATAGACCTGCTTTTAGCAACTTTCATTATTCTGTATTCAGATCTAGATTCTTCAGGTCAAATTACGTCTGATTTATTTCTATACTCCCCGTATATGTCATAATAACCAGTTTTCACATTTATTGGCACAACCGTGTCTTAAAAGCAAGTTAGTTTGAAACTACAGTTGTAAAATTCTGCTGCTGTAGCCTATCTGCTTCAATGTTGATATTTTATTTATATGTTGATATTTACTTTTTAGTTTATCACTTATGTTATTTGAACTATAATTACAACAGACTTAAGAGTACAGAATTAGTTTAATTCTTACGTGTGTCATCTAGGTCGCCCAAAAGTCTAAGCTGGAACTTATTCATTATCAATTACGTCTTATTTTGTCGTTCAATTTGAAAGAGACGTCCTATTTTCTTTAACACCTGGGAAAACTTCACAAAAAGTCACATTTACTCCCCAAATTGTCCTTAACTCCGTAATTAATTAATTACCGTATTTACCATGCACTAATCAGAACAGGGAAGATCCACGAGCAGAGGCGGGAGTTTAAGAGTCAAAGTCCATCATCAATCGTGTGAAAGCTCACAGGCGGCAGGGCACTTTGGACAGGACGCCAGTTATTAAAGAACTTGGCACCAGAGGAGGATCCCCTGTCTGGCCTGTCTCCCTCAGACACAGTCAATCGTGGCTATGTCATCTACAGCCCAGCTGGAAGGCACCTCCGGGACCCAGATTGCTATGGTGGTGGGCTATTGATCCCCATAGCCTCTAATAATTTCCATCCTTCAGGCCCTCTCCGATTTCTAATGTAATTACATTTTATTCGTCGCTTCCTCTTAGCTCCTCTCAGTCACTTCATCATCTTACTGTTTGTATCAGTTTATACTCTGATATATTAGATTCCTTCTTGTGCTCCCTGTAGACGATCTGCCTTTCATTTGATCTTCCTTGGCAGTATGTTTTGCTGTATACACACACACACACACACACACACATACACAGGTCTGTTTCCCTGTACACTCAGTGTTTTCAGCATTTACAATGTAAAGTCTAGGCCTCACAACAGAAGCTGAATATTCAATCATCGATTCAGCCTATCGAACGTTACTCTATGGTTAAAAAGCCTTTTTGTGAAGCAGATCAGGACCTTAAAAACTATTTAGTAATTCATTGGGAGCTACTCCATGTCTGTATTGCATGACTATTGCACATCCTGTTCAAAGGCTTGTTGATTTGTCTTTCTGCCAGATCACATGATAAGTCGCTCTCTCACCTTGTTCTCACTCACGCTGCGACTTGGCAGATTGCCTCTTTAATTAAGAGCAAAAGAATGCTGTTATTCATTTCTTAATTTTGTGTTCGTTTTTGTTCCACTTTCTGAGAATATCGTAACCTAGCCTTTATTCCAATTGATCAGCGCTGTTTATTTGCCTCCCGCCCAAAGGATGAGCATCACCTTGCATTTTCAATCAAATATAAACACATTTACATATGATCTCTGAACAAAAAGCCTTAGAGGAGAAATTGGGAGGCATTTTTATCAAGATGAAAAGAGGAAGAAAGCATGTTTTTCTACCTTCTGTTCTTCCTGAACAAAGGTAAGAGTGAGAAAGCAAATACAGCGAGCGGGGCATCTTCACAGTACCGTCCTCGCTGCCTGACAAAACACCTTTCCCCGGAAAATTTGTGAATTCAGCTTCCTGCCACTCACTCATACTTCTGCCAGAAAACAGATGGCTGCTCCGGAATTGTCTTCAAGCAAAATTCTACAACTGTTTGACACCCGTGTGACTGACGAGCAGTGCAGGCATCAAAGAGTATGATTTTAAGTAACGTTTGTAAAGAAAACCATCAAACTGTTGTATTTACACGTAGGATCCAGTTACAGTTTTACTCTGTACTAGTGAAAGGTCAGAACCCTATTTTGCTATCAGAATTGCTTTAATTCTTTGTGCCATAGATTCAACAAGGTGCTGGAAACATCCTTAGAGACTGTGGTCCAGACATCACTGTCACTGACCATGAAGAAAGCAGCCTCAGACGATGTGAGCGTAGGCTGTGGTGTTTAAACAATGCTCAGTAAAGAGGCCAACGTGTGCCAGGACTATATTTCCACACCATTACACGACAAACCAGTGATACAAGGCAGGATGGATCCATGCTTTTCATATTGTTTATGCCAAATTCTGACCCCTGAGTCTCATCACACCAGGTGTCATTTTTCCAAACTTCTATTGTCCAATTTTGTTGAGCCAAGGCGAACTGCTCGAACTGCCACTTACCTGATGGAGAAGCACCAAATGTAGGGGAAAGCCATCTCAGAAAATGATTTCACAGGACCCAGAGCTGCACGTCTTCTTACCTAAAGGTTCTAATCAAACCCCAAAGCTTGGCTCGACTGGCAGCACTACTCATGATTTAAGGAAGAAGAGCATCATGACTCTTCTCTGCTCTGGAAGCCAGGTGGTGGAATGAACTCCTACTGAACTTCCACTGGTCTGAATGGCTGAGTCTCCTGCTGTCTTACAACAGCGACATAAAACTCACATCGTGACTCAATAGACGCTTAAACTGCACTTACTTATTGAATAATAATAAACAGTAACTGTTCGTACATGAGGTAATTATAACTAAGAAAAATACCGAGCATGTTTGGAAGTCACTCTATATAAGGATATGATAAAGCAGTAAATGTAAATGTCCGTGTTGCACGTCCAGCCCAGGATTCAAATCCAGGTTCTCAGGACTGTTGTTTCCAGCAGCTGGCTCTAAATTAAAGGAATTAGCTTTGATGAATTTTGGCCTGATGTTAAACAAGTATTCCCATTTAATAATGATTGTATATGATAAAAAATGTCATCGTATATCCCAGATATAAAACTAGCCTATAATTACACAAAAAAGTGCTGCCTGCATGAGCCAGCATACAGAACTGTCTGTGGGCCTTAAAAACTACTTTCCATAACCACTCTTCATTAATGGACCGTTTGCTTTGAGATTTTGCCCTAATAAATGTAATAATAAATGACAGTCTTTGCCATGGACAGAGCTGACCGTGGGCTGAGATGATGCAGTTTTGGCAATGAAAAGCTGAATTTACTCTCCTTTAGCATCCATCTATTTCAATTATCCTCCTGTAAGCCAAACCCCCCCACACACCCCAGCTCGCTTCTGAATACTCACTGCTTGTTCTAGCATGATACTGACACTCAATACTTTGATCTGGAACGCACAATACTGACACTTTGGTCTATTTAGGAGCGACTAATCAGAATGACCTGCCATAACCTTGGCCATATTTACCTTCCCACATGGACTGCCCGGACCACTTCCTTGGACGTCGGATTGTATATTTGTCCAGCATTAAACTCTGATCCAAAGCCTGTCCTTTAATCTAAACATTTTATAGCTCACATGCAAAGGCAGGGTCAGGGCATGCAAGAACAGCTGAGATTAAAAGATCAAACACGTCTTAGGTTGTGCAACAGGACTGGTTTATTTTTGTCACATTTTTGTTTCAAAATTCTCCACACGCTCTACAATGGGGGACAGGTCAGAACCGCAGGCCTGTCTAGCACCTGTACCCTCTTCTTCTGCCACTATGGTGTTGTAATGTGTGCAGCATGTGGTTTTGCATTGTCTTGTTGAAAAACGCATGGACGTCTCTGGGAAATGGCATTTTAAATGCAGCACAGGTCCATGATCTCAGTGTACTTTTTGTACATGAATGCTGCCATCCCAGAAGAACTTTGGGCACTGACCCAACTCACTCGACGCTGCTGTGGGAGATGTTCTCGCACAGTAAAGTTCTATGTGGCATTTGTGCATGTAAATGCTTTGACGATGGTTTGCCAAACTGATTGTTACATTCATTTTATGTTTTGTAATGACAAACATTGTATTAAAGCCAAGAAAAAACACAGGATCAAAGCGGTGTTAATTAACCACTAATGACCCCGTTAACACCGGCTGATCATCCGGAACATCTGCAAATGCCAGATTTAGATTTTATTTTCTCCCCAATATGTTTCCAAATCGATGCAAAATACGTGGTAAATATCATATATATGACCAACCATGTGAGCAAATGTGTGCATACAAGAGTACCCTACTATATATAGTGTTTATCTGAATAATTAGTCTGATCATTTTTTGTCTCATCAACATTAACACATCCTCACCGCACCAGTGTCACTGCACCACCACCCAAATAGTACCTGCTGTGTGCTGGTCCTGACCATTAGATAACAGAGTAAAAGGAACAAACAAAGGCCTGTGTAGGAAAACACAAAGTGCTTCGGTATGGTAAGTGAGTAACGAGTGTATATTCATTATCTAGTTATATACATGTTAAATGAGGCTGTGTAAAATACATTTAAAGACTTAAGGGATCATAAAATGCCAGGCAAAAACAAAACTGTATGGACTTTATGTGTAAGTGCTGATGGTAAAAAGCAATAGGCAATAATGCAAGACACACAAACAGAGAGAGAAGCTCTTTCCCCTCCACCTTATTCTACCAAACACCTCTGCTACTCTCATTCTCCGATGAGAAAACAGCAAGAAACCGCGACGCGCAGAGCCGCACATAGCTGATCAATATTCGATTTAGTTGCTAATTTAGGGCCTTTCTATAGCTGTCATCCCGTGATGTATGAGTCCTAACCCGAGGTCGCCGTGGAAAAGAAGAAGAAGGGGAAAAAGAAAAAAAATCAAACACCAGTCAACTTTTCACTTAACAATAGACCGGCTTGAATATTATTTATGGGCGAAAGCGCCACTTTATGGGTGAATTGCTCCTATCGCTGAATGATGAACACCGGCTTTAAATACACAACACACACACACACACACACACACACACACACTGGAGTACATACATGGAAACAACAAGCTAATTTGTCCGAACAACAATCATGTATTTTATTGAAAAACTCAAATCAGATCCAGAACACAGGAACACAGGAAGAGTTCTCTGTTAGCGAGATCAAGTACAACTAAGAAAGAAAAAAGGGACACACACACACACACACACACACATGCTGTCATGCACTCACTTAAACACATATTAATAGAAACACAGACGCACAAAGAAACGAACGCGTATAGGGCTGCACAGAGGCCTCGCGCACAACCACGGACGCAGAACCCCGAGCTGAACGGGAGGAAGGATAGGCAGGACTCACTCAAACACACACACACACACACACACACACACACACACACACACACACACACTCACACACACACACTCACACACTCTGTTTGACTTACTATACGTGTGGGGACTCCATTGGTATAACGGGTTGTAACTGTACTGACTGGTTACATAATGGAACGGGACTGGGTGGCCTAGGGTCATGGTACTGGACTATGGACCAGAAGGACCAGAAGGACCAAAAGGACCAAAAAGACATCTGTTAAACGGTCTAAAAGTAAATAATTATTACTGAAACTAACTAATATTACACCTTAACCTCAGTTATTAATGGAGATCTTTTGACTCTTTTGGGTTTTCTAAAGAAAGTTACCGTTTCTGTATAAATGAAATTTTCTCCACTGGGACCAGCAAAAGGTCCTTACAATGTCCAACATGTCACTGAAACACACACACACACACACACACACACACACACACACACACACACACGCCTGTATGGGCGAGCAAAGGGGAAGAAGGATAGACAAGACCCACTCAAACACGCGCGCGCGCACGCACGCCATCCTTTATTGCGCTTATTCCCAGCTTAATGTCTTCCAGATCGATCACTGTTCTCAGGATGTTATCAATAATTTGAAAGCTTGATTAACTTCAGCATTTCCATAACAATCCTGCGCGTTCATACTCCCCCGAATTTTTAATTAACACTTGCTTAATTAGTTCGAGATCGTTTAAGACTAAGATGCTTGGCGGTAGTGGTGGTGGTGGTGGTGTGTGTGTGTGTGTGTGTGTGTGTGTGTGTGTGTGTGTGTGTGTGTGTGTGTTGAGCATAAAAATCTCGGCTGATGAATTGTTATATTATCGGGAGAGAAATGTTGTAGGACTTTTCTTAGCGGAACGAATCATAAACAGACATCCATCAAAAGGAGAAGCTGAAGACAATGTTAGACTATAATAAAGACGGCCTCCCTTCTCTAATTATTTCAAGCCTTTGCTGCAAATCATTAGCACGCAGTGGCACGACGTCATTTTCTCCACTGGCTATAAATTGAGACGTAATCAGCCAAGCACAGATCATTAACAAGTGACTAAAGTATTTACTGGCTCTTGTTAATACAGGACATCATTATTGTTGCTGAGACCTTCCTTCCTTCCTTTTGCTCTACATGTAAATGAGGGCTAATCACTGCAGGTCAAACCTCCCTTCTTATGCATCTTTATTCCTAGTGCTTATTAGATTTGGTATTAACTGGGTTTTGTTTGTTGGGGTTTTAAACACAGCTGCACGTGCTCTCAGAGTAGTGAACTAATTACCTGTAAATAAAATCTATTTACTCAACTCTTGTGACTGGTCAGAGATAAGAGCCAGCCGCTGGAAACATCTGTTCCTCAGGCCGTCAGTTCAAACATCTGGCTAACCTTAAGACTGGTTGCAGAACCCTGTGATGGACCCAGAGTGGCCCATGACCTGCAGCCAGTGAATTTAAGCTACGCTTAGCTGCTGTTTATTTAAACTATTATTAAGAAACTTATTAGGCCTGTGGAGGTCGGGTCCCTTTTTAAATCTTGGTCCTCCCAAGACTAAGGGAGTTTTGCTGTGCCACTGTCACTCTAGGCTTGCTCAGTTAGGACTGGGAGCCTAGGGATTAGTATTGTTTTAAGATTGGCTGTTCTATTAATTAAAACATTTAGTCGAGTTCTACACCGTGCAATACAATTATTCTTATATTTAAATTTATAATAATACTCAAAGGTATATACCAATTTGTTTTCTGCCTTTAAGACTGCAATACCCTTTTCTGTCAGCAGGTGCCGCAAGGGTTTGTTTACACTAGTTTTCTGTCATTGAGACGTTAATTGTATGTATATAATACAGATTTTTATTTCATTTTATAATCCTTAAGACCTCAGACATGAAAGATAATTGACGTTCTCTTTTCTGACAATAAAACAAGAAACTACAGGAAGTGTGTATGCAGTATTTAATAAACTAGACAAATCCAGATTTTTTTTTACTATTGGTCATGAGGACAAAAATATGATACTGAACGACGATGTCGACTGGCGATGAGAAAACGGACCAAGCAGAGACCAATATGGATATATTTATACATATAGAATTGTAAAAGATACTACTTTTTAATGCTGTCACTTCAAAATCATCAATGGTTAAAAAATATTCTAAAAAATACTATACTATAAATAATATAAAAATACTCACCTAATGCAGTTTGTGGAAGGTCAAAGTGCCTAAGCTAAAATAGTTATATCTAAAACCAGCACATTGCGACAGCGGCTAAAAAACAATTCCTATAACATTATAACCAAGAACAAGACTAAAAAAGAGACCAGACCTTCATGGGCAGCCTAGATGATATAAGTAAGATTTAATGTGGTTATATTAATAGTTTAAATAAACAGAGGCTCATTAGATATGAACAGAGAGAACATCTTTTAAAATGTATTAATGAATAACAGAAATAGTGGAAATAGATAAAGAATATGAAATAAAATCACATAAAGATGTGTTAATAGGCATCACTTAGTCGGGTACACAGAGTTGAGTCCTTTTCCTGGAATTCACTGTCCCTCATACTGCCCTAAAATCACTGCTATCACTTACTTCTAAGCCGCAGGAGCTAAATTACAATAAAAAAAAATTCCTTTGGTGCTAGGTCTTCTCTTGGTCCTCTAGGTGGTTCCACATGCCGTCCAAATCTTTCCATTTGGATTTGGGGACCAGCTGGAGTCTCTGGTTCATTTGTATAATGACTTCTTCAGTCGGTGATTTTTCAGTCACGGATCAGTGCTTTTAAAGTCAGAAGACATTTTGACATGTGATAATTGGTGAAATTCCCTTTATAACTTGGTAACTGCCAATAAAACGTATGCGCTGATGGAGGGGGCATCTGGGCAAACTTAAAATAAGGACAAGATAATGTCTTGATGATGCTTGCAGACGGAGAACAATCTCAGGGATTATTGATACAGGGTACATTCAGCACCATTTAGTTATTTTTAAGCTGAGTAAAAAAAAATCTCACAATTCCAAATCAGAAAATGTTGGGACAGTATGGAATAAAAAAAATAAAAAAAAACAGTGTTACGTTCATTTACATACATTTCCAAGTCCATTTCGATCTCGAACTGATTTGGACTTGGTCTTGTCTCGGTCTCAGAGTAAGGTGGAATATTTGGTATTAAGAAAAAATTAAATGTGAAAACATCACATTGATTTTATTTTGCTTGCTACAAAGAGCTACTAATCAGACATATGCCATATGGTCCAAAACGACCAAAACTAGGTACTGAAACGTAACAGAAATTCAGCAGAGGACCTTCCTGTACAGAGTCAGCATCCTTATTTCCTTCCTAAAGTTATAATTCTTATATATATATTATAGTTATAATACTTATTTTAAGATATATATATAATTGAATATTATATTTTCTATCTATGATAGATCTATGACCTAGTGGTTAAGGTACTGAACTATAGACCAGAAGATCCAGGGTTCAAATCCCACCTCTGCTGAGATACCACAGTGGGGTCCCTGAGTAAGGCCCTGGGCCCATAATTGCTTGGATTGTGAGACTGTATGAACAGTATGAAGTCACTGTGGATAAGGGAATATGCTAAATGACATCACTGTAAGGAATTACACACTAACTAAAAGTTTTATTTTTGTATAATGGAAATAAAATCTTAATCTGGTCTCGATTTTGTCTTGATCTTAACTCGGACCTGATGTGTCCCGGACTCAGACTTGACCTCAACACTAATGTTCACTTTGACTTTTATTCCGTTTCCACCAATATGAACCAAAGATATAAAAAAGGCATGGAAAAGATGTCATCTCGAAGGCATATGTTGCTCTTATATCGTGGTGTACTTTTCTGCATTAATGCTGCTATGACAGAAGTCACAGACACAGCCTCGTACCATGACAGACCCTTGGTTTTGGACTTGTTGCTTTTTGGTTGGCTGTAATCATCCTGATCTATTGAGAGATACAGCGAGACTGACACTTACTCCTGTGTTTGGACTTTAAAGGGCCCACAAGTCCAGCGTCTCGATTCCTATACTGGTCCTATAAAAGAATATACAGGAAGACTGTTATTTTGCATGCTTTTTTGTGGATAAAAGTAAAAGCACCACTGTTGAAGTTAAAATAAAAGATTTCCCAAGAGTGCTGGTGCTCAGAGAGAAGGAAGGACAAAAGTGACAGCGGAAAGAGAGAGCGAAAAAAAGACACAGAGGAGGAGGGGGGGTTAAACTGTTTATAATTTAAATAAAGCTTTTGCCAGACTAAAACTGGCAGGTAGCTTCCCCTCTGTGCACATAAAGAGGAAGTTAGAACAAAGAAAAAGGAACGAGAGGAGGAAAGAAAGAAAGGAGAAATAAATGGAGATGTAAAATGTCTCCACGTGTGTCTGATATCAGGAATACGGTTGGATAGACAGAGATATGCCGAACTACATGGGAGATAAAAACATGCGTATATGAGATAACATGCTAACAGCTTAGCTTAGCCTCAACACCATTCATAAATATGTCTAAACAGGATAAATGAAATTAATGAAGCAACACAGCCTCTATAAAAGAGGTTAAAAGGAAGGTGGCTGAGACTCAACATGTAAAAACGAGGGTCAGACAGACTGGATATGACTGATCTGATGATCGACTGCAGAGTTAACTGTTCTCTGACTGCTAACTTTTAGGCTCAACAAACTCTTTAAATTAACAAACATTAGCTGATGATTTATCATAAGCAGTTACGACATGATGAACGTTAACAATAAACCTGCTAAGCTCATGACAGTGAAACAGTCTAGAGATCTTTAACTTTATCGAAATGCAAAAAAAGAATGGAAAGAAGAAAGGGAAGGCAGAAAGGAGAACATAAAAGGGCAGGAAGACAAAAAGAAAGAAAGAAAGAAAAGGAAAATGGATTTAAATAAAAGCAGAATAAAAGCAGAAAGAAAGAAAATATGAAGGAAAATAAGTAAGGAAGGGCAAGCAGAGGAATAAATAGGTATGAAAAGAAAAGAAAGTGTAAACTGAGAAAGAAAAGAAACAATTAAAAATAAAAAGAGAAAATGAAAGAAAGGAGGATAGAGAAAGAAATGATGGATAATTAAGGATAATAGAAATGGAGGAGAAGTAAAGAAGGAAGAAATGAAAAACGAGAGTAAAAATAACGGAAGGATGAAAAGAAATATCAAATAAAACATGGGGTAATATGGAGTATGAAAGGAAAACAGAAAGAAAAGAAAAATAAATAAAAGGAAGGCATGAACTAAAGAAGGATTGGAGAAACTAGAAGGGATAAATGTGTTAACCAAAGCTGTGACTACTTGACATGCCTGGGAATTTTTGTTATGACGTGTCTTTAGAAGACGTTACGGTCGGATCTCATGGATTTGTGGTATAAAGACGTGGGGGAGAAGGCGAGACACGTGCTGGTTCGACCAGACACAGGTAGGCCTGTAAGAAAATAAGCATTGGAGTCTGTTCCTCTCACACACACACACACACACACACACACACACACACACACGGCCTGGCTCAGGCTTCAGCGGCGCTGAAGTGGAGCGGCGACGTGGAGAGAACCATAAATCTTCATATAGCGGCTGTTTTGATTAATGCAGCCGAGTCGAGCTAGGGGGCTGGACCTATCCCATTACGCCCTAATGGAAGATGGAGCGCCGCTGTCTCCACCACTAGGCCCCTGTCATTTGTTCCACTTTGCAGTCCATTTGGCCGAGAGACTACAAGCCACTCCATCAAAAATATTTTCAGAGTTAATTTCCGCCCGCTTAATTCGCCTTGATTCGGATTGCGTATCGAATGGCAGGATCGATTTTCGCCTGGCGTCTAAATTAAATAAAAGAGAGGGAGGTATGCTTTAAGACGGCGTTTCTTTTCTCTTTTCCATTCGTCCCAATGCCCCCACCTTCGTTTCCACCCATCTTCCACTTTAGCTTGGCCCTTTTATTTTCTGTTCCCTTCACTGCATCGAAGTTCCCCTCTTTTCTTTTCGGTTATGACATTAGGTGGAGCGGCCATGTGTTGTCACAGATCCACACAGAGAGTCCAGAAGACAAATGGAGGACAGGTTTATGGATCGCTTCCAGACATGCGCAAAGAACACATTATGAGCTCAGAAGTCGTAGGGCGTTTGTAATTTCTCAATGATTGTTACGTATGCAGGAAACGCACAGGTAGCAACTCAATGAAACTTTCAGCTATATATATATATATATATATATATATATATATCTCAGGGTTTTTTTATTAAGGGGAAGCATTCTGCTGGAGAAAGATTTGAGAAAATGAAATGGGCTCCAAACGTAAAAGGCTCAGTGACAAATTGGTGGAGTGTGTCGCGAATTCCTTTTCAGATTTAAAGCTGCGTGTAGCCCATCGTCATATCTTTCCAGAGTAATTTATTTTCTCATCTCTCTCCTTCTCTCGCTCTTTTTCTGTGTGGATTTATTTGTCGGCCCCCGCACACAAGCTGCAGTCACATGACACAAGGTGAGGAGACAATAAAAGTCTCTTGAGATAACAGTTCTCCCCTTGGGCTCATTTACACAATCTTTTTTCTCTTTGTCTTTTTCTCTTTGTATGCATTCATTTCCAAACAAACACTTTCCTCCACAAAGAACTGTTAGAAAGTGTGGCTCCCACAAAGGCAGGGGGGCCACAAGGGGCGGGACGGACACTTTTTGCAAACCGTTTCAGTCCAAATCTACACTAAGTGGCCAAAAGTATGTGGTCACCCGTACTAGCGATACAAGGGACACCAACATCTCAGCAAATGTGCAGGATATCCTGAGGCCATGTGATGTCAGATTGTATCCAGGATAGAGATGGCCTAGCAGGGTAACTAGAGCCTCAGCTTTCACTTTAAAATTGTAATCACATACAAATACATATATCATCATTACATTCAGGTGATTTAACTCACCAGGTAACAGGTTTAGCGGGAGCTTCTTCTCTACCCAAGTTCATGCATTTGGATATAAAACAGGTCACCAATGATCTTCCACTGTCAACTGTTCCTATTACAAAGCTAAAACGTTTCCCTAACGTAAAGCTAGGACACCGCAGTATTGGTCCAGACCTCCCCTGGTGTGACTATATTGACTGATCCCAGGCCACAAAACCCTATCAATTTTAGTCTACACATCAGTTATCATCTGATTCTTAAGAAAAACTGCCCCAACCCCAAATAATGAAATAAATACACAACCCACACAGTCAAGTGGCCCCTGGTAACATACTCATTGTGTCAATATTAATCTTACTGACAGAAGATCGAAATATGGCGACTGTCACACATCATCTTCTCTCGCTTCTGTCTCTTTGAGAAATTGGGAAATTTAGAGAAAGAAAAAGAAACAGAGAAAGAGAACGAGGGGAAAAAAGAGAGAGGCGGCTGATATGGAAAGCGTGGAAATAATGTAGGTTTCGTTCGCAAATGATAGAACAGGAAACATTAAAACGAGAAGATGAGCAAACACTAGACGGGCAGGAGGACAGACACAGTGGAGCCCAGCATGATGTTTTATCAGAATACAATTGCTTTCAATCAATTTCCTTATTTTCACGTGATTGAATTCATAGATCTGCCTCAAGCATGTGATCCCTTACTGTAACACGACCCCCACATGTGGACCCCACATACTCACTTCTAAAATCTGGACATGCTCTCCTTTCAAATCAAACTCTGTATCGACTCGATTTGGCCTTAAACATTTGATTCAATAATGAGTTTGACTTTATCAGACCATTACACCTAATGGGTGCCATTTCCGTCCCCAGAACCTTACATATTAGGAAATAATAGAATTAACTGCAAGTACTGATTTATTATTAAGCAAAGTTTCCTGCACAGTGGTACAATTGCAAATTTACACTACATCAATAAAAATAAATACCTAACTGGCATACACCCTAAAAAAATAGTATATGGTAGCTATCCCTGGTATCTAACCTTACACTTTACAATGAATATAGAGAAAGAAGAAAACGACAGAAAAACTCCGCTCCATATACCATCTATTTCTTTACTAATCAAATCTAAATAACATTTAACTTTACACATTTTACGTTTTATGTTCCATGGTTTGCAGTCCTGTTACCCTTACATATGCCCACTTCTGGAAATGAGAGAACATCAAACAAGTCCCAAAAGTAAGTAACTATGACTGCAAATATTAATCTCAACTTACTATTCCGTTATCTACATTAATTTAGATTTTATTTGTTTATTGTAAAAATACACATTTTTGGTAAATCATTAGAATGCACCGTGTCCTTATGTTATTATTATGGATGCCATGTGGTTACATTTTACGCATTGGCTAATTCTGTGCTATAAACTAAGAGCATATGCAGCTTTTTTTTGAGGATCTCTAAGATTTAGTGTTTAAAAGTTAAGAGTTACAGCCCATTAAGTGGAATGACCCTTACTGCTTTATTATTGTTCTCAATACAGCCGTAAATAATCCATCAACGAACAGCAGTTAAAGTCACCGCGGTCGAAAGCGGGCCAGGTCTTTATTTACTGAGAAGATGCTAATCCATGAACTTCCATCATAAACCCGCCAACCATTGGAAAGGTCACACAATGCCGATTAAGGCCACTTCAGTTTGTGCTTATTAGCAGATAATTAGACCTATGTAGTAGTTATTAGTGTTAATTAAAAGTGATTCCTCCGTAATTGCCTTCATTAAAAGCATAATGAATTAATTTTCATGTAAAGTTAGGCAAGGCGTCATAGAGATCTTGTTCCCGTAACTGCAATTTACAGAACCCTGCAGGTATCTTACCACCATTAGACGTGTCGTTTAGAATTTTGTTATGACGGCATACTCTATAACACGATATGACTGGAGCCAGAAATTTCACACTTGCATTTGTCACTTCCTAATCTTCTTTTCCACTGATCTTCATCCCATCATGAACTGATGCTTTAATGACTCCATCCCATTGAGCTCAGTTACATGTGGTCTTAGTGGCTGTGTTCAGTAGGGAGGATTAACCTTATCAAATACGGGGGCACAATCAGGAGCAGATTACAAGACATCTACAGGTCTACAGCCAGCACAATTTGTGAGATTAAGTTAACCCTTTCTCGTTCGTGCACTCTCCTTTCTATAGCCTCTGAAGCTGGGATCTTCACCTGTTAGCTGTCGCTCTTACTCATCATACACCCTTTTCAGGACTCCAAAGCCATGTTGTTTCTTTCAGGTTCTTTGGCTCCCTCCCTCTGGCTCTCCTCTCCCTGTGATAAATGAGGCTGTCCGTTTGGATGCAGTTCATATTTACTGAGCAGGGGAGCGCTCACTGTCAGTCTCCCTCGCCCTCAATATCTCTATCCCCACACTAAGCAGACATCCAACGCCAAAGGTTAAGCCAGGGGCCAGCCGGGGAAAGAAAGGGAAGAAAGAAAGAAAGGATTTGGGGACTGTGGCTTGAGTAACTGGTCGGTGGTTACGGAGTAAACTGGGAGATTCCGGCAGACTGCTGAGAATGACACTGTACACGAAAGGGAACTAACAAGTGCCAGTGAAGCTAATGGAATATGAGACGCTCCTCATTTTCAGTCCGACAGAGCCACCCCCCTTCATTATAACCTCCCTGGAGGTCTTCTTCACTCGATTCACTACTGAGCAATTCCTTTCAACAATTTGAGGTTTAAGGCAGTTCATCCATGCCAAGAAAACGCAAGCGTAAGCCCAAAAACCCAGCCTTCTAAAAATACGGAGTTTCATCTCCACCCACGCAACCCCTGGATATTCGGGGAATGAGGAAAACAGGGATGCGACCTAGGGATCTGACCCTTTCATGAATAAGAGAGGTAGATCCAGTCTTGGATGAGCCCAAGGGGACACGGGTGAAAACGCCCCGAAGTGCTGCGAAGACCCCAAGAGCCGCAAGCTCTTCCCACACACTGACCTCTGGGGCCAACGAGGAGCAAAACCAGTGCAGTGTGACGACACCATGACACCGGCTCGCCAAAGCCAACAATGTGTTCCCTCTTTTAACCTGACAACAGTACGGGCAGTAAACATGGTCATAACCGAACTGGAAAAAAATACAAGTGGACATTTATTGGACGAGCGCAATTCAATTTTTAGACAATATCAAAGGCCTGAGGGTTACTGCTCAGAAAACGGCTTTGCAATACGCAACGATAGTGTGGTGTATATTGGATGAGATCGTAGCTTGCGAAGTTGAGTTGATTACGTGGTGAAGTGATTACGCATTTACGTAAAAGGGTGTAACAATCAAGATGGCAGTAAAGAATGATGTAAACGTCCGCACGGTCACATCAAAATGACAGCTGCTGAATTGCTTTTTAACTCAGGGAGCAAAAACACAGAGTAGTCCGTTACTGTGAGGAGGGTCCGTCAGTATGAGGCGGGTCCGTTACTGTGAGGAGGGTCCGTTAGTATAAGGAGGGTCCGTTAGTATAAGGAGGGTCCGTTACTGTGAGGAGGGTCCGTTAGTATAAGGAGGGTCCGTTACTGTAAGGAGGGTCCGTTACTTAACAACGTTTATAATTGTTCCCTTTAATTGACGCTTTACATCCCAGCTTCAGCATTCAGATTTAGGTTCAGAAACAGTCCCCCAGAACTAAAAGAATGGTTCCCGGTACACTAACAGGCATCCAGACTAAATTCCCAAAGCAGCCACTGACAGCGATCTGTTTCCCCCTGCTGCCTCAAATGAGAAACTGCTATAACGAGCATCCTTACTTAGCTTTTTTTTGGTTTGGCTGCAGCTTATTGGCGTCAGTTAAAATAAAAAAGACATTATTTGTGAAAGGTTGCACGCTTGTGCAATGGAAAGGTCAGCCTGGGTTAGTCTGGTCCATATCTATCTTTATGCTCCGGGTCAGTATGGAAAATCAGAAAGTCTTCTCTTCTTTTTTTTTTTTACCTACTAATCCTTATCGTCCCATCTTTAAATTGCAAAGTTTGTCCTCCATTATTGCTATGGCAACAGCAGAACTGACTCACCACCTCCATTCATCTCCATGCCCCTCCTCTACCAGTCAGACCTGCTTGCTAAATGAAAAATGGACATGCTTTAAGAAGTATTGATTCCAGCTTTAAACAGAGGTACACTCAATATTATTTAGCCCTAAATACATCTTTGTTATCTGTGTCGGTGCTCCAGTTACACTGCCGTCCTAGTAATTGTAGACATAAAAATAATAGAGCAATTCCCCCAGCATTGACTGAGCAGACCTGTTTTGGGGCCTTTGACTGAACCAAGTGATCCATCTATTGTCTCTAGGTGTCTGTTTAGACCCAACGCTTGTAAGGACGCCTTTGTCAAAGTACGAGCGCTGCTATAAAACAGGCCACGCTTTCGAAATCTATAACGCAAACATGCAAAGATAAAGGCAGTCCTTTCAACGTCCCATTCCATGCTGATTTATTTAGGGGGGGGGCACACAAAAGCGAGGGGGGGGGGTTTACAATCAAGCCGGCGTTAACTGCGGTCTTAGGCTTAGACAATCAGTTAAACATTTTAAGGGTCCCACTTTGTGCAATGTGCTTTCAGATGAAAAAAAAAAGCTATTTAAATAGTTAAATAAGAAGGCATCTGTACCACAATGGCATAAACGAGCAAGAGATAATGTTTACAATTACACAAAACCAGAGCCAGACTCTCTTCTCTAGCTCCTTGATGGAAACGCTTATCTAATTGCAGAACATAAAAAGCCAGATACAGGATGTGCAAAAGTCTAAGGCCACCATTAGATTTGTTATACATGTTGTCATTTTATGGTAAACTGATCATTTTATATCACAAATATTAGACACGGCTTAGTTTCCCAAACTGGTTTCTTGGCTGCTCTACTTCTAGACCACTCATGACCAAGCATCACTAACTACTCGCCAGTGTTTCCTTCTTTAACACTGCATACAAACTTTGTGTTTTCTGCTTGTAGAGCTGCTCTAATGGTGGCCTGAGACTTTTGCACAGTACTGGAAATATCGGATATGAAACACTTGTCCAGATGTGCACCAAGTACACTCCTTATTATTCCTTCCCTAAGCTCATTTGCTTATGGATTTTAGTTTCTTATATAACCGCAGACTTGTATAAGAAAGATAGGCTACACAAAGCAGGGAGAATTTCACCGGTAAGGAACTGAGGAACTGACTGGAAAACATTTACACACAATCCGGACGCTATTTGCATTTTGGACGTAAAATAAGTGTTAGTGTTAAGTGCCTTAGCAAGGTCTGCTTACATTAATCTATCCATTTGATGGACTCTACAGTACAGATCAGGTACCTAGCTGTGGTTAAGATTAAGAAAACAGCTTACACAAAAAACTGTTTCCGTACAATCCTCTTAGTATTGATTCTGAAATATTAGAACGTAAATGATTAGTGTGATCTGATTTGACACTGGGTCTTACCACAAGAGGGCGTAAAAGTGCTGCTGTACTATAAAGACTCTCAGAGGCTACTTTTGGGTAGTGGACCTCTTAGTGAGCCTCCATGATGCACCAAGACTAGGACTAGAGAATTAAATCTATAATAAATGATCTGACCTAGCTGTTAGGAGGTCATGGGAGCAGGGGTTCCTTGAAGGTACACACGTCACATCCCAAACTGCTTCTAGACGGCCCAAACAGACCCCTAGCAGCAGTACCGTTTGATCTACACAAGGTGGCGCCTTCACTACACACCCCTGTCCCTGCCTGGACCATTTCCATGCACTTTACGGAGGGGAATTTGTTGGGACAGTTCCCATTGCGTGTCCCGCCATTAACACCAATGACTGTGTTGGTCCTGTGGGGGTCCGACAACCAGAATATAAACCGGAAAACAAAAGAAGGCCTAAAACATGCACAATACGGTATCACTGTAATGAATTAAAAGAACGATTCGGATTGTTTAAAAGGTAATAAATGCGTGCTGCTGTAGTTTATAGTGATCGTGTAGTGCTTTTTAATAGCAGAACTACCGCGTTTCTTTAGGTTCGAATAAGAGCCAGGGAAAGAGCGTAAAAAAAATAGTGTTGCTCGCTTGATCATTCTAAATAGTAATTACCCCATAACGATAGAGTTTCTCAGACTGTAATGAGACGGAAGCGATTGTGCTGAATGTAAACGGATGATGTGCTACGTTTATCTCACACATGACGTGTTCTAGAGAAACTCAATTAAGCCTCAGTATGAAAATGTGCACCAGGTTGATCGATGAGCAGGCTTCTCTGTTTTTAGGGCCAAACAAAAGAGGAAGGCGTCCCAGAATCTCTCAGCCAAAGGAGTAAGAGGCTAAGTGTGGCGTGCGTTCAGGTGCTGGGTCAGATGATGGACCCGTCTGAAGGTGCGATGGCATTCTGGGCAGCTGTACGGCTTTTCTCCCGTGTGCGTCAGGAGATGCGTTTTCAAATGCTGCGGCATGAGGAAGGCCTTCTCACACTGCTCACACCTGTAATTCCTCTGGCCGCTGTGGGTGCGCCTGTGCTTGCTCAGGTCGCCGGGGTTACTGTAGCGCCGGTCGCACTCGGGACAGGCGTAGGGCTTTTCCCCGGTGTGCCTGCGCACGTGCGTCGTCAGGCCTCCCGACTGGGCGAAGGTGGCGCCGCATTGGTCGCAGCGGTACGGCCTCTCGCCGGTGTGCGTGCGCTGGTGGTTGGTGAGGTGCTGGATGCGGCTGAAGCGCTTGCTGCAGACGGTGCACACGTACGGCCTCTCGCCCTTGTGGATGAGGAGGTGTTTCTTGAGCACGTCGGGCCTGGCGAAGGTCTTCTTGCACTCGCTGCACATGTGAACGCGCTCGCCGTTGTGAGTCATGTGGTGCACCTTGAGGCCGTTCAGCGTGGCGAACGTCTTCCCGCAGTCGGCGCACGAGAACGGCCTCTCCCCGGAGTGAACGCGCAGGTGCAAGACGAGCGTCGCCCTGTGGCTGAACCTCATCCCGCAGTCGGGGCAAGGGTACGGCCTCTCGCCCGTGTGCGTGCGCAGGTGCGTGTTCAGGTGGCTCATCCGGGTGAAGCTTTTGGCGCACTCGGGGCACGCGTAGGGTTTGATGCCCGTGTGGATGAGCATGTGTTTGCGCAGGCTGCCCCTCTCCTTGAAGGCGTGGCCGCAGTCGGTGCAGACGTGCGGCTTCTCGCCTGTATGTATGCGGGTGTGGATGGTCAGACACTGCAGCGTGGTGCAGTTCTTGCCGCAGTGCTGACACAGGAAACCGCGGTCCGTGCAAAGCGGTCGGTCCCCATCGGCGTGCGTTTTGCGCTCCTCGTCCACCTCGTGGCACCGGTGCGGCCCGAGGCCCCACATTCCGGCGAAGCTTTTGCCGCACAGCGCGCAGCTTATCTGGCCGTCGGTGCACACCGTGGACAGGCCGTGGCACCTGCGGCAGTGGTTCTGCAGGTTGCCGATGTAGTCGAAGCTCCGGTCGCACTGCGGACACGTGTGGAGCTTCCGGCTGGGCGGCGGCGCGGGGAGGTGGCTGCGACGCACGTGGGCTTTCAGCTGCTCCTCGGAGAAGAAGCGGTGGTTGCACGAGGAGCAGCCCAGCATCCGGGAGGAGATTTGGATGCATTGCTGGGCTTTTTGGGTTTTGAACCAGGGGAGGTAATTATTCCGATGGGTCCATTTGAGGTGTTTCTCCAGGTAGGAAAAGTCAGCGAAGGACAGGGAGCAGAACGGGCAGGAAAAGAAAGACGCCGACGCTACACGTGAAGACAGGAAGACAGAGCACAGGGGCACCAGGTGAGCGTTTAGAAATAAACCATAAACACCACGCTGCTTTGTGTTACTCTACGATATCCAGTGGTCGGCATAAATATCCATTTCATGCATTAATTATTATCTAATCTTCCCCAGACAAGGCTTAAACACGTCCAATAGTATCCGTTATTTTGGCAAATATTACGATACGCGACCGTCCCCGATTTGTGAGAACTGTGCATTAATGGTTTAAAGTGAACTTCTAAAGTGAACGTGGTTGTTTTTTTTAAGTTTGGAACATTTGTTAGCACAGTTTGGTCACAGATAACTCATTAATAATTCATCACGTCTGCACCGTTGTAGGATAAGAGAACAGACAGACTACAAGATCTGCAAAAGTGGGATTTTTAACTAAATTTGACGGTTCACACAGTGCAGAACTAAACGTTTGTCCTGCCTGCCCGCCCTGTCCGTCTAACACATGCAAATTACCTCCGTCTTCGCCCTGTCCAACTCGCCCTTCCTCTTCTCTTTCCTTGACCTTGACCTTGAGCTCATCCTCGTCACCCTGCTCCTCTTTTAGGACAAACCCTCGGTCCTCGTTTGGCACCACCTCGTGAATATCGGACTCGGTTTTGAACCTGAATTCAGGATTTTCGGAATGACCAGCTTCTATCTTTGGGCTCAGCTTCTGGATGCCTTGTGTTCCACCGTGGATTGGCTCCTGCTTTATTTGGTGAGCTTCTCTAGATGTTTCAGGTACAGCAGGACTTTTATCATGATCTATAGACATCACATGGCCTGGTGTAGAACCTGCCTCTGGTTTAACACGTTTTTTGGTCTTTGTCTTCTTTCGGGACGCTCTGTCACTCTTTGAGAGACAGTTTTTGACCATGATGAACAGCAGCACAAGTTTAGCTACACAAAGCTGCACATTTCAGGCAGAACTCGAGCCGTTTTATTGTATTTAGAGAAAATTTGAGCTTAATGTATTGCGGGTAGAATCCACCTTACCATCTGCAGGTGCTTCTATAGAGCCACGCGCCTTAATATCAACCTAAATTCCGCTTTAAATCAAACAAAACTGTGTTATTTATTGTACGATGTCTTCGTTACTGTCACATTGTTATTCAGGGTGTAAAAAAAAAAACAAATTGTTATCGAGTTCTGTCTCCTAAACGGACTGAATTAGCAAAGCACAGCGCGAGGAAAACAAACACGGGCCGGTCCGGGTCATCCAAACAAAACAAAAAAAACACGCCTATCTGTTCTATTAAAAAAATGCAAATTCAGCTATAATAATATTTCCATTTTACCGTATCTAATATAGTGAAATATTTGTTTTTTTCTTACGCGTTAGTAAAAGTCTACAAAGAAACACCGCCTGCTACAAAAGCTTAAGCTCCGTGCTGAATATATGGCGGACATAAGTCTGCTTTTCAAAAAAAAAGTATCACTTCCAAAAGATGGAAAAGATGAACAGATAAGGACTAAGTGTGGACACGGGTATTAGGACTAGGCATGGACACGAGTATTAGGACTAAGTGTGGACACGAGTATTAGGACTAGGCATGGACACGAGTATTAGGACTAA
>JAVSBV010000083.1:3059021-3072865 GCA_033117975.1 Parotocinclus spilosoma | reverse complement strand
ATTTAACTGTTGTTATTAATTTGTTAATTTAATACTGTAGTTTGATATACTTTGGTATTTATTTAGTTAGCATCTAGTCCCTGTTGAGTCTTGGTTCCTCCCAAGGTTTCTTCCTACCATTTTAGGGAGTTTTTCCTTTCCACTGTTGCCCTAGGATTGCTCATTTTGGGATTGGCCTTTTAAGAAAGTGTAATATTGTGAAGCTGCTTTGAGACACAGTTGTAAAAGGCGCTATATAAATAAACTTGAATTGAATTGAATTGAATTATTGTTTAGGACGGGGTCGTTAGAATTATAATTATGGAACCACGGAATTTGAGTTAGAAATGTAAGAAATAGTGCTTATTTATATGTATTTTATTTGTATTTTATTTGTATTTTCCATCCACCGTCCCAATTTATTCTGATTCAGGGTTGTAGTAAATAAAGGCAAAGATATGATAAAAAAAAAAACACAAACATAAGTTTAGCTTGACTTTTAATTAATTGCACACAGAATGAACCTAAGATATCTATTTATTCATGTTCGTTTTCTGGCTCCTTAGGGCTAGTATTGAGGCAAAAAAAAAATAACGGTTGCCATAGTAATCCTTTGCCTTTTGGTAAATCAGCTCTGGATAAAGACGTATAACAGTCTTTTAATCGATACTGCTTTGGTACCAAATCATGCAGGAGACTGCGAAGCATGCAGAAACCGTGATTCAGGACGCTCGGATTGTGTTTACACTCAGGTGGGCCATGTTGTAAAGAGGTAGTACTTGTGTTTCTCCCTATGGTGCATCATCCTGCCCATAAACAAAGTGACTGAAGGTAGGACTGATGCAGCGAAGCTTACCCGCTAAGGATGTACCCCTCTCTGCAGATGCAGTGGTAGCCATCAGGAAGGTCATGGCAGTCCTGGGTTACGTTGCAGCGGTGATGCCCGTTGGCGCACTCGTCCTCTTCTGGGCAGTTCAGGAACGACCAGCTGCTGTTCCATGGAGGACAGAGAGACTCACTCACACCTACAAAAGGTAGAACGGAAACCCAGGTGACTTGTGATCAGCAAGCAAACCTACTCCTTTATTCCAGCTCTTAACCAGAACCTTAGAGGGAGAAAACTTTAAACATACCATCCAGGCCTCCCTGTAGGCATCTCCCTGCACCGTTGGCGCCGCGGCTGGCACACCAGCCACACTGTGGCCTCGCGATGCACTGGGAGCACTGGGTAAGCTGGGAGCACTGGGGAGAGCAAGAGTCTCCTCCCAGAAGAAGACGTCCACACTGGCCAGCCTCACAGCGCAAGGGGACAAACGAAGGACTCATGCACTGGTATAGAGGGAACAGAAAATGTTACAACATGGCGACGCGTTATAAAAAAAATAAGAAAACTGAATGCATGATATTTAGGAGATTTGGGCACAAGCTGTCCCTCACCTGCTGCAGAGCCATGCTCCACACACAGTGCTGCCAACCCCCGTCCGAACCGCGAGAACCAAGGCACTGGCTGCAGGTCTGGAGTTGGTGACAGGGCTCAGGGCAGGGCATAGGGGGAGACGACTCGACCTGCATGGGCGACACGTTCAGCAGGGCGTAGCTAAAGCACGTCCAGTCGTAGGTAGGATTCACACTCAGGATGCGCCTGGTCTCCCCTGTAAACAATATGTACAATAAATAATCATAATAATAATAATAATAATAATAATAATGTCTCACAGCAAGAAGGTCCCAGACACACACACACACACACACACACACACACACACACACACACACACACACACACACACACACACACCTGTGCGTTTGAACTGGCGAGTCCACATGCACTTCCCAGAGGCTGTACATTTGGGACAGTCTGATGCTTCACAGCTGGTTTCAGTGCAGTTGCTGGAGAGGAAAATCTCTCTTTGGTTAATTCTGCAGTCGTGCTCGGAGGTGCAGCTGACCGTGCTGCTGATACACGCTCCTTCAGGACAGTTGGTGCACCATTTACACTGCTGAACAGTCTGCGAGTCGGAATAAATAAATAAATAAATAAATAAAAGAAGACAGCTGACGAGAGACCGGTGTGAGAACGCAATTCAATTTTTAAAGCAATTTTTTAAAGCAAGGTATTGCAGATTAGATCGCGCTGGTGCTTGACAAACATTTGCTGCCAACTCGTTTGTAATAAATACCTTAAATATGCACACCGGCCACTTTATTAGGTACACCTGTTCATCTGTTTGTTAACTCAAATCTCTAAATCCAATCACACGCCAGAACCTGGACTGGTCTGATGATGTCATCATGTACATAAACCTCAGCGGTTCTGAGAGTCCAAACCAGTACTGGCAAGGTGTTCCTAATAAAGTGGCCGGTGAGTGTGCAGACACAGCACGCAGGAACTCGCGATCAAAACAGAGTGCGGAGGGCGTCCGTATTACGTGTGCAGGGCTGGAAAACGTCTTGGGATGTAGGGCCAGGCATTCGCTGCAGGTTTTCAGGCGGCGACACTGATCGGGGACACGGGGGGTAGGGAAGCAGTGCGAATGGATAACAGGACAGCCGAGCCTGAGAAAGGGGAAGACAAAAATGAGAGCACTGACTGGTCAGATTAACTCTTCAAGCCAATGGGACCTACGAGCTTTTTACCTCTCTGCTGTGTCTGAGGACGTGCAGCTGCCCCGGCACCACACGCAGCTGCCCGTGCTGGCGTTACAGGCCTCGGGCGTCGGGAGAAGGACGCAGGGATCAGAGGGCACGGAGAGGGCCAACAGGCGTCCAAGCATGACCCCATTAAATCCGCCTGACAAAAACAGGCGGCCGTCCAAACTGGTCATGGCCAGGGAGATGGAGTGATTGACGGGGACGCCGACTGATGAAACTGGGGAAGCGCAGTGACAAGGAAAAGGTTTTTTGTTTGTTTTGCTGTAACGTTGTTAGTAATCGGTGAATAAAGTGCTGCAGCGTTACCAGGCTGGATCCACGTGTTGCAGTTGATCTGATAGAGGTGCACGCTGTTGCTGTAATCTTCCCTTCCAGTACGGCCTCCAACAATCACCATGGTGTCTCTGAGCAGAGCTGCCGCGTGGAAGAAACGGGAGGGAGGCTAGAGAGAGGTAAACGTAATGATTAGACTTCCCAAAACGAGGGTAAAAATCAAGGTTTTGGTTCCTCCCAAGGTTTCTTCCCTTCTATATTCAGGGAGTTTTTCCTTTTCACCGTCACCCTAGGCTTGCTCAATTTGGGATCGGCCTTTTAAGATCATATAACGTTGTAAAGCTGCTTTCATTATAAAAAGCTCTATAGAAATAAATTATAAATAAGCGGTTCAGAGTCAGTCATCACCAGAGCAGGCTTTGCGTGCTCAGCTCAGCACACGCTTCCATTTTGGCCAATATCTTGTATTATTTCAGTGCATCACTGTTCGTTGACTTACCTTGTTTCCCCGAGAGGGCACCAGTAAGGACCAGGTGAGGTTGGGGTAGTACAGGCTGTACAGTTCCCCAGAAGGTTCCACCGTCTCAACGTGGAAGCGGTAACCTCCAAACACGTACACGGCATCGGTCTGCTCATGATAGACTGCAGAATGTCCATACAAACCTATAGCAAGAAGAGATTCCCTGTAGATTTACACCACCGATTCCATTACGGACTACAAAATCTCCCGGTGCAGTGCCTCTATTGTACCTGTAGGTGGTGTACCGCTGTGTGGTGCAACGGTCCAGTTTCCAGACTGTGGATTAAACTCTAGCAGCTGGTGATTGAATCCATTGTCAGGAGAATAGCCGCCGATTAGTAGCACGGAGGAGCCCCTGCGCACGGTCAGAGTGTGACCAGCCACAGGCTGCAGCACTGACCTCTGGGGAAACCAAACATTAGAATTTAATTATATTATAACATTATTATTATTATTATTACATTATTAAGGAGAGGAGATAAGACACTGAACAGCTCCTTACCTTGTACTGGGTCCATACCAGACTGCTAAGATCAAGGCTCCACGTATCACTAGTGACACCTTTCTGTGTGACTCCGCCCACCACAAGCATCAAGTAGTGTTTGGTATTTGATGTAGCGGACATGTGGTCCTGAGGTGCAAGCACTGCACATGCATGATAGTAGCGTGGCACGGGGAAAGAGCCTTCCTCTTCGGGACTGGTAAGCATCTGGGTCCAGCGGCGCTCGTGCACAAAGTATCTAAACCAATCAATGCACCGAATTACAATTCAAATAAAAACAGAGGTGGATGAAACGCTCCGTAGAGGGAATAATATGCAAATCCTTCCCTGTTTTTTTGTTCTCCTAAAAGACACAGCCTTTTGTACCGAATCATATTACAATCACCTGTTAAAAAGTATGACATGACCTCAGTATTTTTTTCCCCCCCATCCTCATTACTAACCCTAACCTTCCCCCCTAATTTCCGTTTTTGGAATCGGGTTGTTTATTATTGTAGCTTTTGGCTTTGGCACGATGCTTCTGCCATTGTCCTCCAGTCTGCATTAGACCTGAAACTGACCTGTACTTAACTCCATCCATCTTATCATTAATTATAACGAGTTTTCAGTTCCACACAGAAGAACGGGCGTGGCTCATCAGTAATATAACATACCGGGTCAGGTCCTGGTCACTTTCCAGTGGATCATACCTGTAGACGTTTCCCAGAATTCCCTCAGAAAGTGAAAGTCCACCATACAACCACAGAGTGCTTTGAGGTCCGGGAACAAGTGAATGACCCATCCTGTGCAGGAACCGGTACGACGGGTTCTGTAAACACGAGGGAACCAAAATAACGTATGATACTGGGCAGTCGAATTTTCCTAAATCATCCCGAATCGTTATGTTAATAATGTCAAAATTGTAGGTCACCCTTTGAGGTTTGTTTATACTAAACAGTAACCCAGATGCAATACCGGTTCTAAATTGGTTTTATGATTTAGATGTAAAGTTCTACACATCCACATTTATGTAAGAGCGACTTACAATTAATACAAGCTTATAATCAAAGTAATTGTGGGATAAGGGCCTTGCTCGGGGGCCAAACTGTGGCAGAGGTGGGATTTAAACCCTGGACCTTCTGCTCCATAGTTGCAGATGTTTGTGTATGTTTTTTATAACTGCAAAATTAAAACTCATTACACTGCATAATCGACTGAACGATTCGATCGCTTTTTTTTACATCAAACATTGTACTGAGTGACTCGAGATCTCACCGCTGTTAGTTGAGCATCCAGAAGATTGTCCCACACCAGGCTGTTTGTATCGGCGATAGAGGAGCAGTCGGATCCAGCCCAGCCAGGAGTGCAAACACACACTCCTAGAGTCTGCAAAAAAAAGGACATCATTAAAAACATTCTTTTGCTATTTCTGACGAATGGAATTTCAAAATGACTTCTTCTGCACAGAAGAGCCGGGGACCATCCTAATGGTGGCCTAACACTTCTGCACAGTTCTCGCAACGAAGCTTCAGCTCACCCCGCTGCAGACGCCCCTGCCCTCTCGAGCCCCGCAATCCCCCGCGCAGACGGGCCGATCACAGAGCGGTCCCCCATAACCGCTGCGACACTGGCACATTCCGTCCCGGCACTGAGCGAGGCCCTGGCACTCAGACGAACCGCCCACGTCCTCCTCGTCGGAACCCCCTCCAGAACAGCGCTGCACCCAGAACGAGGCGTTAAACCCCTGAGGTCGAGCCGAGGAAACGTTCGCCTCAAAGTAGACGGAGATCACGCCTGAAACGCACACACACACACACCACGTTTGTATTAAAGTTAGTATTAAGTGTTGAGTATTACGTGTTGGAGGTCCAGAGCAGTATTCCGTACCAGACGTGGCTTCGACTGTGATTGGCTGATTTCGAGTCGTGCCACAAAAGGCGCCGAGCAGGTTGTGATTGGAGTGCATCACGCCGTTGTTGAGAAACCGGGGTAGACCATCGAATACGTACACAAACGAGTTCTGGGTCATAAAACAAAACATTCAGTTAAACATTCAGCTTCACCTCGATACACACACTTACACTTACATACTTGGCGAGCCAGTGTGCACTGTAGCCTCAGTTGCCTGTTCTTAGCTGACAGGACGAGCCCCTGGGGTGACCTTATGTTGATGTAGCGCACCTGCTTCAAGTTTAACGTGTGTATATGTATACATCTATAGACACGCACAGAGGTAGAGACTTTGAGTGCAGTTAATTCACTTAACGTACGTCTTTGGACTGTGGGAGGAAACCAGAGCACCCAGAGTGAACCCACGCAGACTCCAGACACAAAAAACTAAGGTCAATGCACCCTGGGATCAAACCGTCTCGCTTTCAGGACTGTGCTGTGCTTTTTTCTCCCAAATTGTTGCCATGTGACAGGCTGACAATGTTTGTTCATGCAGGCGTACCTAATAAAGTGACCGACGAGTGTATAGTAGATTGGAATGGGCATTGGGATGCTTACCGTGCAGTGAGTATAAGAGTCTGGGTGCAGGGTCAATGCAACCGGTGGGCAGGAACGACCGGACGGGCACGGGGTCAGGTCCTGAGAGACAGAGAGGACCCACAGGCAGTGTGAAAGACCGGCCTGGCCTGCCACCACTCCACGCCAACCAAGAGAGGATGAGAGGGGCAGAGAGGAGGTGGAGGAGGATGACAGGACTATGGAGCGGCCGTGGCACTGCTTAAAGCATGTGCCGTTGTTCCTGGCAAACAGAAAACAAAGAATCTGGAACATTGCTTATAGAAATTAGTGATGGAACACAATCCAAAAACAGTAAAATGAAGAAAACTGTAATACACCAAGGGTTGGTTGAAGTAAACAGTGCTGGATCAGGTTCAGTCTCAATGTTATTTGCATAATCTGACTGTCTGAATATTTCCTGCCTCCTTCACCTTTTCAACTATTTATAAAAACTCTTATCCAAAGCAAAATTACAGCTGATACAATCTTATAACCCGAGAAATTGTGTGTGGCAGTTTGTCAGATGTGGCATTTTAACCCTGGACCTTCTGTTCCATAAGTCCAGTACTTTAATCGCTGGGCTACCACAGTCCCTCAAGCACCTACAGACCTTACCTATTGTGTAAAGGAAAAAATAACTGTGATAACTGGAATAAAAACTAGACAGTAATAAATGCACACTATTCATGCAAGGAATTAAACATCTATTGTTTTTCAGTGCATGTGTTCATTTAATAAAAAACCCTTAGCAGTTGAGAGTAAAGAACGAGCAGGAGTATGAGTATCTTACCTAGGGTCTCCGTAGTAGCCAGGCAGACAGAATTCACAGTGTGCGCCGTGTGTGTTGTGTGTACAGTAGCACTGTCCGGTCTGATTGTGGCAGTATCCCTGCAGAGGGTCGCCGTGCCCGTTACACTCGCACGGCACACATCCTTCTCCACCAGCCAGCGCTGAACCAAAGCTACCTGGCCGACAGTGCTGGCAGTGCGGACCCGTAGTCCAGTCTAACAAAAAAAGAGGCCCGATAAGACTCGAGATCAAATGAACGAAGAAACCAGCAACGACGAACGGGAAACTCACGGGCAAAGAAAACTCACCCCGGCATTGGTCGCAGATTCCTGGCGCTGTGACGCAGGTGCTGTGGAAGTTGCAGCCGCAGTCGACGTCACACTCAACCCCACTCAGCACCAGAGTGTTCGGGTCCGAGGTCCAACCCAGAGAGCACTCGCATTCGAACAGCGGAGAGCCACTGCACTTACCCTCTCGGCATTCATTATAACATCTAAAAATATAAATATGTATATAAGCATCGTATACTGGACCGCGTGTGTGTTATATTTATAAATATATAAATCAATGTTAAACAACGTTTAAGCAGACTGTTCCTTCAGATTTGGCAACTGCTTTTTAAAAGCACTCACTTCTTCCCTCAATATTCAATAGTAATATATCGTTTGCTGTGCCTTTAGGGTCTTGGAAATTTCAGAATAGGGGCAGGAGTTACTCACTCACTCCCAGCCAGATTCACAAATCTGTAACTCTTCGTCCATTTTAAGAAACCATTTTCATTCTCGAGGCTCTTCAGTTTGGCAGAGATGGTTTCCAGAAGTACATTTGCATGCAGTTTAGGTAAAATATCCTTTATATTTACATTACAGTAGCATAAAAAGAGATTACTATGGTAACGACGGGTCGATAAACGTGTCGTTTGCATTTGTCTCTGCTCTGTAGCCTTGAGCATCTTTAGTAACCAAGTCTTTCATGTTATAGAAACTGTAAGAACACACACATGCTCGCACCGGCGCTGCCACAAATCGTCAAAGCCGATTAAGAAAAACCATTAAACCTTGAAGAAAGAAAGCTACAAAATAGGAACCCACGTCTGATTGCAGTAACGCTCGCCATCCCCGGTGAAGCCCCTCTCGCAGTGGCACTCGTAAGAAGTAGGCGTGTTCACACACGTAGCCGAGGCGTGGCAGGTGTGAAGGCCCAGTCTGCACTCCTCCACATCGGGACAGGACGCGTAGGACCAAACGGCTTCCCCGTCACCCTCCAGCCCCTCCAGCAGCTCCAGTTCCATCTCAAGTTCCATCGGCCGTGGTGGGGACAAGGTCTGTGGCTCAGGGCTGCCGGCAGAAGATTCATACATGTCAAAAACAACAACAATAATAATAATAATAATAATCAGGTTTAACAATAACTCTGTGCTTTCACCTAGAGGCTTTTACTTCAGCCACAGCCACAGTGCAGTTTGTCACCGAAGGGTCAATCATTCCAGCCCAGTCTCCTTTCAGACATCTGATCATAGATACAAAAAACATATTACCCATATATTAAAATATATTCTTATAACCCGAGGAACACACGTTTAAGACGTCAAAGCGTTATCATTTTGTTACGTCTAGTACAAACATCAAATGCACACAATCTAACTCATCTTCCCAAAGTCTTGCTCTAAATACGGTCTCAATTATTACAGATATTTTAGAAATACTTCATCTAAATTGTTCACGGTATGAGCTATAGATCATCTGTTCACATACACGTCTGTGCCTGACCAGGTTATTCTCTTTATCATTCGTTTTCTTGACCTATTAAACCTACATATTACCTAACCACACACACTTGCTGTTGTCGCACAGCAGCATAATCGATCTAGCTTACCTGCCAAAGGTGGGGTTACTGTGGTCGCCACACCAGCCGCACTGAAAGGTCTGCAGGCATTCTGTACACGTGGCTAACGCAGAGCACTGCTTACACTGTGGAACCGAGTGAACGCTGAAATCGGAAACGGGAGATCGAAGCAAATAAATACTAAGCCCCCGAGAGCAATTAGCTTCTAACAAGACGTTCTGACACTAGAACAATCTTACCTGTCATACCAGTCTCTGCACTCTCCATAGGGAAACTTCGTAAGGTAAGCAGCAAAGTAGAAGCAGGTCTGTGCAGACTCACACCAAGCGCACTGACTCGAGTTGGACAGACACTCGCTACACGTCAACCTCCTATTATAGGCAAGGAGGGGAGGAGCTTAATGGTTTCATTCATTCATTCATTATCTTCTGTTTAACCCACACACCGTCATGCACCTTTTTAGAGACACCAATTAACCTAACACACGGAGTAAACCCACGCAGACACAGACAGGACACCCTGGGATTGAACCTGGGACCTTCTTGCGGTGGTTTAATATTTAGAAAAAAAGAAACTGTATAGAAGCAGTAGCACATTGATAATGGTCTGGTGAGGTAATCAAAACACTCACTGGTTACAGACTTTGGGACACCCCCGTGGATCTCGGATGGAGCCGTCCAGTCTGCCACGGCGACTGCATAAGTAATCGCCCTTCTTACTGGAGTTGATCTGCCATTCACAGTAAGGGTCCTGTGGGACGACAACGGAAACGCACTTGATATTAATGAACTGTGGGCTCTTTTATTTATTTTTTTTTGTGAGCGGTATGACAGCCCTCACTACACCAGTCTTTAGGGTGTAAAACAAATACCAGCCATATCTAAGGCAAAAGGTGTTAAAGTGAATCCTAGGCCTTATAGTGCAGTACCTGAGTGCAGGCTCTGCAGTCTCTGTACTCCTCACACAGGGTGCAGTGCTGAGGGTTAAGCAGCAGGTGGTGATATTCTCCACTTGGCTCTAGGCAGTGCTCGTCGCCGGTGACGGAGCGTAGCATGCACACGTTGCTGGTAGGACACCAGCCGCAGGACTGATCGGACAGACACGCCAGACAGGAACGGTACTCGGAGCAGGAGTCGGAGCGAAAGGGTTCCAAGAACAGAAACGAGATCTCCTGAATCAGAAAGACAAGATCAGACGGGTACTGCCATTCCATACCTGCTCGGAACAAACCTAAAACCATGTGGGACGAAGTAGGACAGCACGACTGAGTATTAAAAAAAGTCACTTATAATTAGTCACTTTCTAAATGATACCCTGCCCTAAATAGGATAGTCGTTTAGAAGAAACTCACACTTCCTCCAGGTATGGCAGTTCTATTCCAGGTCAGTGCCATCTCACTGGTCTGCCCCGAGGCAGAGCTGTTCAGATAACCCTCGGCCTGTACCAGATAACGATTCCCACGTGTCAGGTTCCGGAACAGACGAGAACCGTCCGGCCGAGACAACAGGCGGCTCTCCTTCTCCTCCTGAGCTGACCAGCGTCCCAGTAGGTCGGTCTGTGACAGGAAAAGGGTGGAACACTTAACAGCAGACACAGCATAAGACAGAGAAGCCCACGGTGTCTGGAGGCATCTAGGGTGGACCATCAAACAGTCGAAATGTGTATTGCGTATCTTTAGGAAAATATGGGACGGCAGGTACTCCAGACCATAGAAAAAAATAATACATAGTACATAGTTGTAGAGCTGCTTCGACACAATGCTCGGGTGTAAAAACATGAGCCACCGATGACGTCGTTCTCTTATTTTTTTAACCTGTATATTACTCGGATATGAGCCGTGTTCTCACCAGCTGGACCGAGTTGGGCCCTGCAGCCATTCTGACTGTACAGTGAAGCTTCTGGATTCGAGCCCACATGGCAACGGTTTCCTGCGGAGGAGGCGAGGGCGGTGGCTCCCCCATCAAGGGGTGAATAAAGCCACGGAACTGCAGAGTGACATCCATCTCGGTGGAGGGATTAATATTGATGGAGGCACTCCTCAGAATGGAGACCTAAAGAATTCAAATTCAAGAAAGAGCAATGAAAAGCGGGTATAAAACAACGCAGTTCCGTCCTAAAGACGTAGGTGGAGAGACGACAGGAGGACCAGGGACGTCCGGAGCCCTACCTTGTCAGGCTGAGAATGGTTGCGCGGGTGCTCGAAGGTGAGCAGGTGCAGTCCTGGGACATAGTTCTCGGTGCGACAGGAGGGGAGGGAAGTCAGGAAACTCGTCCTCTCCCCCCACCAGCCGTACGCCCCCGAGATCTGGTCCACGTGGCATGCACCGCGCTCTACGAGAGGTCAGAGTCCAGCATGAACAGCATGTACAACGAACATAACAGGAACCAACATTCAAACCCGGAACAAGCCAGCATTTCACAGACAGGAAACTTGTGCGTCGTGAGACACTGATTTGTTCCAGTGTGACTGCACCGTCACGTGTGCTGCACTCTCCTCCGTTTTTGCCCCTACCTGAGACGGGTAAACAGGAATCGTTCTGGACGCACCAACCGAAATCCCCAGGGGCACGAGGAAGGGAATTGGGCAGCCCGCTGAACACCAGACACGACTGGCAATCAGAAAGGAAACGGGCCAGACCTAAACAGCCGTTGCTACCACACTGCGGGTACAAACACCGAGCTCTGTGAGTCCAAATGATTAGTCTGTAATCCAATTAGAAAAAACTTTTAGCAACAGTACCGGGTCATCCGATTGGTACTCCCGACAGCGACCTTCACACCAGCTGCATTCTGGATTTTTAAGACACGTTCTCTCATCTGGGGCTTCGGCACACAACGCATCCTGTCAGACACACACACACACACACACCCTGTCATCACAGCAGTGCATATTCACCTCGGACAGCAAAGCTGGGTGTGGCAGAACGCATCAGACTTTTGAATTTCCTTTTTTTTTTACACACACGACGTTGAATCTTGAAGCTGATGGGCTACAGGAGCAAAAGCTCCCAGCAGGAGCCACTACAATTAGCTAAGAACAGGTAGCTGAGGCTACAATTCACACAGGCTCATCTAAACTGGATAACACAAGATTGGAAAAACATTGCCTGGCCTGATGAGACTCGGCTGCTGCTCTGATATTCAGATGGTCAGAATTTGGCAACAACAACAAACAAAATCTAATGTCCAATAATGCACCAGAGGGTGGTCCCGTTTTTGCATGGCAGTGCATAGTTACACCCCTAGTACATTAATTATAAACAAAGTGAAAATGGGTTACTCTCTCTGCTGGGTCGCTGCTGACAAAGAGCGGGACTTTGAACGCCGCAAAGTCTCCAAGGGCAGCTCCGTTGTAACCACCAGCAACGAGAAGCACACGGTCATCCATCACAGCAGCAACGTGAGAGTACCGACCCCGTACAGACTGGCTTCCTATAGAGGGACGGGGGAAGATTTAACATAAACGGCTCGAATTGAACCTTGCCCTGAATACAAACGTTCTGTTTTAATAATAAACTGTTTGATGTGGAAGCAACAAGTGTGTCCCAGTATCCAAAAAACACTCAATCCTTAAAAAGTAGGCAAACACTTCTATTCTATATATTCAACGTTACACACTCCTAAACTTGCTTTTAATTCCACGTTTCCATGTTTCATTCACAGTGGGATTCACTTAAGTTGTGTACAAAGTGTTTCCCTAATGATTATTCCCCATGTCCAGAGTAAGCATGCCGTTTTACAGCGTGCCTGCTACACAAACTGACTCCACGTGCATTCTATAGACCCTTCTAAAGTCTGATGTAGCTACATTACGAACGTTTTTGACGGGGTTTTTTTGGAAGGGTAGCGGACAGAAAAGGCTAAAATGTGCTAAGGCCAGACTTTTTAAATTGTTTGTTCCTTAGGATGTTTCTACTTAAGAATCTACTGAGGAAAGAAAATAAAAATGAATCTTAATTTTCAGCACTTTTCAAATTTCTCGAGGACGATGTGGAATCAGTACAAGGAAGCAGGAAGAAATAAAAATACATTTTTATTTAAAAATAAATTTTATTTAATCTACAATTAAATGAAAGTGAATCTGGGAAAAAAAAAGGTATGCACAGGACAATACCGTTGGCTCTCCACGGACGGCGGAAAAAGCATATATATAATGCACTATATAATATATATATATATATTTTTTTTTTTTTGTATTTTTCAAATATGATCGTCGGCAGATCCGCGAAACAAGCAATAAAAAAAAAGTCTGGCCTTAATCTCACAAAGATTGGAATGAAGAACAGTGGAAAAGTGATTATGGAGTGATGAATCCAAGAATTTTAAAATCCAACTGTTAATGATATATGCGGTTACTGAACACATTATTTAGCACACGCCCTTATCCAGAGCGGTCGGTTTGAATACTTACGATGTACACCCTCTCCCAGAGACACCCACTGATGGCATCCCAGGTGGTAGAAGAAGATATCTTTATCATAGCATTTCTCCTCCAGGTAATGGATGTGAACATTCCCACCTATCACAAAAAGTATTCATCAACAAAACAAAAAGCTTATATTAAATACTGTACACCATAACGAACAGTCAACATGGGGGCACCCTCATCCAGTCTGGCATGCTTTTGTTCACCCAATGATTTCCTGTTATTGGAACGCATCAGAGAGAGGGGTCGACTATGGGGCATGGTTATCGTATTTAAATTGGAATTCCGGTTAATGGGACGCGATCGTTTTGGTCCTAATAACCGGCTGGTCCGATTAAACAAACATGCCCTATGTTAGAAGACGGGACGTG
>JAVSBV010000083.1:3041010-3058921 GCA_033117975.1 Parotocinclus spilosoma | reverse complement strand
GCCTCGGCGTCGCTCTGATTGTTTTCCACATCGGAGGCAGGTCCTACCCCAGTGCAGGAACTCCCTCCATCGGTTGGACATTAGGAGCCGATGTGCCGCCAAGGACCTCCCACTAAGGACTCATTTTATTATCGATTTTGTTTTATAATTTAGTTTACTTTCAAATTTTTCTATTACTAATTTACATTTCATTATTACTTTGTTAGTTATTTATTAACCTAATTTTGCTATTACTTAGTATACTTTTAGTATTTATTTAATTAACATCTAGGCTGTTCATCACCTCTGTTGAATCTTGGTTCCTCCCAAGGTTTCTTCCTACCATTTTAGGAAGTTTTTCCTTGCCACTGTCGCCCTAGGCTTGCTCATCTTGGGATTGGCCTTTTAGGACGGTGTAATATTGAGACGCTGCTCCGTTGTAAAAAGTGCTATATATATATATATATATAAGAGCTGGATTCTATGGAAGGTCGGTCATGGATGGGCGCGGTCGGATAATCAGATATGGCTTTTCATTGTGGTCACTGTGAGCAAATTGAGAAGCATCTCCACTTTGGTTTGATTAAAAATGTATTATATAGTCAGTGATATACGTGGAGTCCCTTTTAAAAAGTCCTTAACTATAAGATAACGTCTGTTTCTTTTTAGACCAGGCATTTAACCTTTTCAGTAACAGGATTTAGGTATTATTTGAGATTGGTCCAGCTGAATATTATTATTATGACCGTTAATAACTCAAATAACAGGACCACGCTCACTAAGGTTTACAGGTTTTTATCCACCTGGCCAATGGGATAGAAAGAACCCCGCTTAAGAGGTGTGTCCCAATACTTTTGGCAACACGTATTAAAGCATCTAGCACGCGAGTCTGGTTAACTAATCGACGCACAGGGCAGGATTTGGATTCAGATTGGGGGGGTTCCACACGCGGTCCGGTCCGGTCCGGTCCGGTCCCACACGACGCCTGCAACTTCCAAAACAACCTGCGCGTTTGTTGCAGGACTGCGCATGTCCACTAGGGGCGACTGGTCGGACTGGAACGGATTGCACCAAGCACTTTTAACACGGACTAAACAAGCATATAGAAATGTTTCTAAGGCAAACCGTGTGGAAACGGGACGCGAACCGAAGGCCGTGCCCCCCACCCGGTGCGTTCGGGCCACAAAAACACGGGGAGAGGGGCCAAATTAAAAGTTAGGCCAACAAGTTCGGTTTTGTGTCGTTTTGAAAGAATCGGGTCGAAATAAAGGGTTCGGGACAGCACGCACCGCGGTGTGGGTCCAGTTTGTGCGAGGACATCCCACTACTGTGTTTTCTAGCCCAAAATTAACCTTAGAAACAATCCCGTAGTGACTATAACGCAGTAATAACGTTCTGCGGTCACCTCTTCTTCTTTATCTTTTCTTTTTTATTTTTAAATCAAACCCGCTCGGCGTGGTCCCACTGCAGCCACACGGGCACAAAGATGCCCCCCAACTTGTTTGGGGTGTTTGCCCCCCCCGGTTTTGGGGGTACCGCACAATTTTGGCATCCATAAATAAAGTGCAAGGCTTGAGCGCCCATTATTAGCATTGAACTGATACAAAATGGCGGAGGATAGCGAAGGGCGGCCGACACGTTTAAAACTGTGGAAATTATCCCCGCGGTCTGATTTAATTCGTTCCGCACGAGCTTGGTTTACTCCACCGTGCCCGAGTGCGTGACTTGTTCCGTTGCGACTCGCCGTTTTCCCCTCGCCAAACAAACTCCCTACTTTCCCCTTGTCACGGAATGTCGTTAGCTTAGCCTCGGCTGCCTCAGAGCCATACTCAGGTCCGATCCAGTGCACACAGCCGGCTAGGTGAGGCTAGTAATGCTAGCAAAGCGGACCACAATACGCCGAATAAACAAACACTTTCCTGTTGCTTTTCCAAAAAGAAAAAAAAAACACATTTGAGCCCAGGACGGCTTACGACACGTTTTTTCCTCTTCACCAGCAAACTAAACGAGGTGCCACTGCGGGCAAAGTCGCGCAAATACAGCGGCACGCTCGCTTTTAATTTCTTCTGCCCAAACTTGTCACTTCAAATCATCTTTTACCGTTTTGCGCATCGTTTACAAATAGTTGCCGGGCGTGCAAACTGTTAAACAGACCTTCCTCTGCCCGTCACGGGGACTGTTCGGGTCGTTAATCGCGCCGTCGCGACGGTATTTTAAGAAATCTGCAACTCACCTCGTTTCTCTTTTAACTCTTATTTTGAGCTGGATGGGCACCCGGGGAGGACTGCGCATGCGCAAGGTATCGCCTCTCGACAACTTCGAGGCCAACTTCAACGCGATCAATTCGGCCCAACAAACACACACAAACACACACACATCAGGTTTGTTAGACACGCGCCACTCGAATTGCTTCACACTTGTGAAAAGAGTGATCAGAACAGGGTGATGTTCCTCGCGCGCACTGCATTGCGCTCAGCTTTCTCCATGTGCTTCTCTGTGCAGGATTTCACGAGTCCTTCTTTGACTCCACTAGGCTCACCTGACCTGCTTTATGCCCCACAAGACCAAACCCATGCCTTGTTTTCACCTGGGGAAAGCGAAAGCTTCTGACGGTGGTGAGGAGTCCACTGATTTTGGTTTCCTGTCGCTAAGAAAACACTAAATAAACACGCCAGCCAGTGTTTGCAGTGTTTATCTCGTGACTGTTGAGATGCAGTACACGAAAAGGCTTTTATGCAACCCGCAATGCGTACAAAACATACCAACTGCGTTGTTTTTTCTCCTTTATGGCGCTGGACAGCTGCAGACGGCGCAGTTGCAAAAGCGGAAATGTGCAGTTCCAGTACACAGCCACTAGATGGCGCCGTGAGTACACGAAACCGTGCGGCCTACGCTCAGGTTCCTGCTAACAAAAGTCTATAGCTATAGTTTGGTGTAATGCTAACCACACTGTGATAGACTTTTAACCTTAAAAAGCTAAAGTCTGACACCGTCTCACATCTAAAGCCGAGTCACAGAGTTTTTAGTCTTTACTGCGGTTTTGCAAAGACTAGTGAACTTGCGTGGTCACTTTGCAAGCCCAGCTAGATATGACTGGGATATAAGCGTTCTATGTACGCTAACGACAGATCTCAGGACGACGCAGCATTTACAAAAAGCGAGATTGTAAACGAGCAACACGTTGAGACTCATCAAGTAAAACCTTAAGAGGAGAAAGGCCAGGTCACATGCAAATTCACAGAGGCAAATTTGTTCTCACGAGGGTCATCTGCTTACATATTCTGCTCTTTGACTAGCATTTGTGTTGATGACTGGACGGTCCAATACAATCTGGAGGTCCACAGGGGTACAGAATTGTCTGGTTTGCCATTCTGCATTGCTAACGTGTCCTGAGGAACGCGTAGATGCTCCAGACAGACGCGCAGCAACAATGCTACCATCAGTCTAACAAGTAAAGCAATTAAAAGTATTTTTAAATGTATTTTCACTGAATAAAAGTGGAAAAGGAACTCAGTGTTGCCAAAGATTGTTAATGAATCACTTTATTCATTTAATCTGTGTATGTGTAAAGGCTCAAAGGGGCTTTTTTTATTGGTTAGGGGGTGATTTAAGGAAATCTTGGGTACCTGCTGTAAAGTTAAAACGAAATTCCACATTTTTTGACGGATCAAATGGTCATTCTGATATAGCAGTGGGCTGTTTTGACTTGTTTTGCTACCATAACATCTGGCAACCTTAAAATTAAATGCAGAACCTACTAAATGGCTTCCAAACACTCTAAAACACACTAAGTGCTCGAAGAAAAGTAAAGTTTGAATATTCTCCATCTTCTAGATGCTCGGAAGCATTGACACAGAGACATTTTCTTGTGAGACATCGCAGAGTTTAAAAAAACGTCAGTTTTAATCAGCCAAGAAAACCTCACGTAGAATTGTTTGCACATACTTTTGGCCACATGGTGTTTCAAATATTATTATTACAATATGCACAAAACAAAATATAAAATGATTTTTTAAAAAAAAAACATAAAACAGATCTGATTTGACTGTTTACTGAGTGAAACGAGACTGACAGTGCAATGCAGTGGTCCAAAAATGTACAAATACAAAATACGATCAATAAATAACAATAAATGATTGTGCTTATTAATATAACTGTTACAATAAATAAATGCACTTGATGTCCATAAACAAAGTAGGCACTTAGATAGTTTTGTGTGGCTTTCTCATGGATCGCTTCCACTCAAGTAACTGAAGCCAAAGAAGGTTACGCCGGCCTCCTCACACACACCCAGGGACTCTGGGACAGGAAGGTTCGTGAAGGTGGGGTCAATGTTTGTCAGGTCTTCAGGGCCAGACTAAATAAAACAAAGAAAGTTAGACTAGGAAGGTATCAGAGTCCTCAGAGAGGACAACACTGCCCATAGACAGAGAGAGAGATCTATTAACCTTGAACGGATCACCCACTGTAAAAAATGTACATGCAACAGTGCATATAAGACACACAGGACTGACCAGTGAGGGAATAAAAGGAGGTGTGATCTTCCTAGCCTCGAGGTCGTCCCAATGGATTGACGAGAAGAACGAGTGATGCTTCAGTTCTGCCTAAAAAAGACATTCAGATCATGTGGCAGCTGATGAAGATGTAATTGGAGTACCTCTGGTCTGCACCTTGCACCATACACTCAGTTCCCATTACCCAAGCGGGCCCTGAAATGTGCATGGTTATCACACGGTCAAAAGGAAGGGACACACATTGGGGCTTTGATGAGCCAATTCACTTTTTTGGGCTTGTTTCTCGTGTGGGATCTGGCAACCTCAAACGCAGCACCTCACATAAATGGCTTCTAAACTTTTGGGGAGACTCTGCAGTGCTGTAAGTGCTTTAAGAAATGTAAAATGTGAAAATTCTCAGTCTTCTAAATGCTCGGATTATTGACAAAAATAGATTTTTTTGTGAAATCCAATTATTGCCTGAATCATGTGAACCCTGTGGGTTCCCGTTATCTGATTGCCCATGTGTATGTAAAGGTTACGGACTAAATCTGATGTCATGGGGTCATTAAGGATATTAAGTGCTTGCAAACACACTCATGTACCCGTTACAGGACCCACTCAGGAATGGGGACTGGGGCTGCAGTGTGTCACCCAGACCAGAGGTTCTACGTTCCAAAACCTTACTAATGTTGATATTGAAATTTTACCACATCGCGTTTAGCTCCAAGCCTCTTAGCTCTATCTCTGTTGAGCAGCCTTTTGAGAAGATCTCTTCCAACCTTGGACACCCCAGGCTTTAGGTCCAGAGCCTGATAGACGATGTTGCTTAACATCTTCATGCGGTCTGCACTGTAGAAAGGTGGCTAAAGAGAACTCTAGTCAGCCACTCTAGATATTGAGTACTGAGCACTGGATTGATCTGTAATGTAGAAGTGAGGTTACTCACCAGACCGTAAAGCATCTCATGGAGCAAGGCTCCGAGTCCCCACCAGTCCACGGTGCGATCATATTCCTGCTGCAGGAGAACCTCAGGCGGCAGGTACTCGGGGGTTCCACAGAAGGTCGTGGTGGTTGCACGGCCCACTATTCCCTCCTTACACATGCCAAAGTCTGTTAGAACCACATGGCCTGTAGAATCAAGCAAGATGTTCTCTGGTTTCAGGTCCCTGTATGGAGGTAGAAGTATGGAAAGAAAATGTTTTTTTTAACTGTACACATCATTTTTTTCTTCAGTTGTTTACTATTGGGCTAAGACATACAGGCGTGCGCCGTTTAACGTCCGAATTACTTTAGGTAAAACAGGGCGTTGACCAAAATGCACGTTGACCGGACAGTATAATAAAAATACTAATTTAAACACACCATGAAAATATTTATGATAGTGCTATACCTTTCAAAACAGCAATTATCTTGATATATTTTCTAAAATATGAAACGCTTATTAAATAAAAAAGGACAAAAGGAACGTTACACTCTTGTTTTCCCCCCTTTTAAAATCTCTTTTCTGACAGAAGATGTCTTGAGAGTTACTAGTTTTGTGCCATTCAGACATGAATGAGATGTATATAAGACAGACGTCTGTTTCCTATTATAATTCTTAAGACCTCGGATGTTTATGTTTATTGGATGGATGTTAAACATATCTCTTAATTTGAATGTTAGAGAATGAATGAATCATATCTTTATATAATAATTATAGATATTTAAGATTAATATATTAACTATACTGCTCACAAAATATATTATATTATATTATATTATATTATATTATATAATATTATATTATATTATATTATATTATATTATATTATATTATATTATATTATGTGAGCAATACATATATACAGTATATATATATATATATATATATATAGGGATCGGAATAAATACATAGAGGGTTCCACAAGAACTGCTGGACAATCTGATCCTGTCCAATGTGTGGCACTCAATCATGATGACTGATTTTGCATCTCATTTGTGTAATCAAACAACTTTGTTCTCTTCATTTGCCTTTCTGATTATCTTGCTTAATGAAATAAAAGCAAATGCACCTTTTATAATTTATTCATATTCATTTGAAAATATCTCCAATTTTTTGTGAGTAGTGTACATACAGTATATATGTATACAATATGTATATGTTGTAGACAATTTAAAGTTGCTGGGGCCAGTCGCTATGTTAATTGAGTCAATTGCTTAGTACCTAAATGAAAAAGCCAATTTTTATTTAGGCTGTTTTAGTAAAATTGTCCAAAATTAGGCTATGTTGCTACTAATTGTACAGTACAAAGAAAAAACACAAAAACTTTTACAGTCCACATGCATCATACAGACTATAACAGATATTTCTATATAGAGAATAGTATACAATCATTTTTTTTACAGGCACATATTTAATAATACAGTCAAACATACAATGTTTAGTTTTAAAGGTTAGGTTTACATTTATTTACACCGTGACATTTAGAAAAAAAATTATTTTGTTAAGGAACAGTAAAAAAGGAATAAATTATGAATGTCTTTTACTGCTTTCCAGGCTTTTTGAGTTTGCTCTTCAGTTCTGCCATCATCATGGGATTGCCCATCCTGCGCACGCACACACACACACACACGCACACACACACGCACACGCACACACACGCACACACACACACACACACACACACACACACACATTCATAAAAAAAATTACTGGTGGTGCCGTTAAGTATGACACAATCATACTGCCAAAATCGATTTTAACATTCTAATAGTGTTTGTAGTGAGAAACATGGACTGTACCCTGAATGTTTAGGTGGTGTCCATTTTGGTTTGGTGGATGTCTGCTCTTGCTTGGGATGATCCTCCGTTGAAGGTAACGCTGCACTGGATTTTTGCAGTACAGTCGGACCTTCCTGATAAACATTAAAGAAACAACTAGTGAATCAAGCCAAGTATTTTACTGCATAACATAATTGCTGCTTATGAATATGACATACAATTTTTGCAGTGGGAACTTTTGTTAGTTTTGTTGTACCTTCTCTGGCTGTACCTGTGTTTCTTCACTCTGTGCATCTCTTATTTTTCTGCCAGCTTCTGTTTTTCTCAAAGTTGGGAGACCAGCACCAAGACCTAGATAATAAAATACTCTAATCAGTAACAGGGCACCAATCCATCGAAGAGCACATGCTCATACACTAGGGCCACTTTAGTGTGATCAATTAACCTTTGGGCTGTAGGCTGAAACCAGTGCACCTGGAGTAAACCCACGTGGACTCAGGCAGAACACACATAAAAGAGTTTGTCCACTCTGCCAGCCACTTACATACTAGTAATGTTGTAATAAAATTGTCTCCAAATGTAATTATCAAACTTACCAGGGAGTCTGAATCCAATCACACCTTTGCTTGGTACTGCTAGCTCTTCTATGTGACTCTTTTTCAGTGGGGTGGGCCGTGAAGGCTGAGGGGTGCTCAAAGGCTCCGGTAAAGCCATGTTTATGAGCATACGAGGGTCTTTGGGTGGCCGAACCAATGGATTTTTCACAGCAATCTTTGACTTTTGCACCGTGAAGTCCAATGATGAGGCCTAAAATGATCATTAAGAATTATAACTGCAGCCAATTCCAATGCTCTACAAATGACCAGTAAATATTAATCTAATTATATCAATCTGTATTTCACCTGTGGAGGCAGAAAATCTGGCAGAGCAGGGAGTTTATCCTTCTTCTGTTCTGCTGCCATTTTTTTAAACTCTATCTTCAAACCAGATTGGCCTCTTTCCCTTATATTCTTATTACTGTCGAGGACTGTTTCTCCAAAATCAACTTGTTGAAGTTCAATACTCATTTTATTTGACGCCTCAGATTCAAAAGGCACTACTTGCTGCTTGACAGTTTCTCCTTCTAGAATTACACCTTCCAATTTGTTTATTCTTTGTTGATCCTTTTTAATATCTGCTGCTTCCTTCACTAGATTTATTTCCTTCTGAACTATGTTTATCGGTGACATAAAGCTCCTCTGCATGATCAAGGTCTCCAACGTTTGTACCTGGCTTTTAAATTCCTTTTTCTTCTCACTTGTTTCTTGAGCTTTTGTTTCACTTGATAATGTTTCCTCGATTTCCAAATTCCTCTCACTTCCTGATCTGCTCAATGCCTCACCCATAACTCCCACTGAGACAGCTATGTCTTTCATTTCATCCGATAATTTAGTTTCGGTCTCATCAGAAGTTTTACTCTTGAGTAGCAATTCCTCAACTTCTTTTTGAGCTGATTTTTTTTGTACAATCACTCGTTCAGTCAAGCACTGGTCCATTGTTTCCTGCAAGGCTTTTCTTTCTCCTTCTATGGGACATTCAGCTAAGCTTTCCTTTAACTCTGCTGATGACTTTGCATGCTCTTCTAATTCATTTCTCAATCTACTGATTACCTCTTCCACAACTGAGGCAGCCATGGCCTGTATTTCTGGTGTGCCACTTTTAGATTTAGCTTGTTCATTTGTGCTATAAATGCTCGTATCTGATACTTCAAACATTTCTGGTTTGATTTCAGTGATACATTCATTTGTGTCCATTTCTACTACAGCAGAACTTGCCATTTTATCAATGGTTGCAACTGGGCTTTTATTTACTTGCTCTGATGAGGTGAACCTTACGTCACTTAATGGTGTTTTCAGTAATAATTCAGTCCTTTTTCCATCAGCTGATTTATCTTGCTCTGACTCTTGTCGAAGGGAACCCTGGTCCATTGTTTCCTGTGGAACCATCTCTTCAGGCTTTGTCTCTTTTTCAATAGAACCCCGGTCCATTGCTTCCTGTGGAACCATCTCTTCAGGCTTTGTCTCTTTTTCAATAAAACGCTTGTTCATTGTTTCCTGTGGAACCACCATTGGATGCTCATGTGATAATTTCTCTAACTCTGCTGATGCCTTCACATCCTCTTCTGATTTATTTGTCAATATACTCATTACCTCTTCGACAATTGAGGCAGCCACGGCTTGTATTTCTGGTGTGCCATTTTCAGATTTAGCTTGTTCATTTGTGCTATAGCTGCTCATATCTGATACTTCAAACTTTTCATATATCGGTTCAGTTAAAGTGCTTTTTGTTCCCATCAACAGCTCATTTTCAGAACCAATCCTGGTTTCAGTAGCACATTCACTTTTGTTAGTTTCTGGTACAGCAGAACTTGCCATTTTATTAATGGATGCATCTTTGCTTTTATTTACTTGCTCTGCTTTCAGTAATAATTCAGTCCTTTTTCCATCAGCAACCATCTCTTCAGGCTTTGTCTCTTTTTCAACGGAACCCTGGTCCATTGCTTCCTGTGGAACCATCTCTTCAGGCTTAGTCTCATTTTCAATAAAACGCTTGTTCATTGTTTCCTGTGGAACCATCTCTTCTCTATCTATGGAATGCTCAAATGAGATTTGTTCTAATTCTGCTAATGTCTTCATCTCAACCTGTGATTCTTTTATAATTCCACTTATTACCTCGTCCACAACTGAGGCAGCTATGGCATTCATTTCTGAAATGGAAGATTCAGATTTGGTTACCACCATCTGTTCGGTCAACCCAATGCTGGTGTCATTGGCACATTCAGATTTGTCCAGTTCTAGCACAGCAGAATTGGGTATTTTATCATTTGATGCAACAGTGTTTTCATCTACTTGTTCTAAAGAGATTGGTTTAATTTCACTTAATGGTGCGTTTAGTGACAATTCATTAAATCTTTCTTCCTCTGTTTTTTCTTTCACAATAGATTGTTCATGGTAACTTTTATCTACTTGCTCCAATGAGGTTAACTTTATTTCACCTAAAGGTGCGTTCAGTAATAATTCAATTTCCTTGGCTGTGCTTTCTTGCTCTGACTCTTTTTGAAGGGAGAGCGGAATTGTTTGCTGTAGGTCCATCTCTTCTCTATCTATGGGATCCTCAAATGAGATTTGCTCCAACTGTGCTGATGTCTTTACATCATCCTCAGAATCTTTAATAAATCCATTTACTGAATCGTCGACAACTGGGGCAGCTATAGTATTCATTTTGGAGGTGGCAGATTCAGATTTGGTTACCACCATCTGTTCGGTCATGGTTTCAGTGGCACATTCAGGTTTGTCCAGTTCTAGTACAGCAGAATTTGATATTTTATCATTTAATGAAATGGTAGGTTCATCTACTTGCTCTGAAGAGACTGATTTTTCTTTTACAAGCCATTGTTCATGATAGCTCTGGCTCAGTAGTCCCCGTAGAGCTACACTTTCTCCTTCCATTGGATGCTCATGTGATAATTTCTCTAACTCTGCCGTCTTCACAGCCCCTTCAGATTCCTCCATCAATTTACTCATTACCTTCTCTAAAACTGAAGCAGCCATGGTCTGTATTTCTGTGGTACCACTTTTATATTTAGTTTGCTCATTTGTGCTATAACTACTAATATCTGATGCTTCAAACATTTCATGTAATTGTTCAGTCAAATCGGTTTCAGTAGAAATATTTGTTTTCATCATCAGTTCGGTCTGGGTCCTAACACTTGTTTTAAGGTCGCATTCTGTTTTGTCACTGATTGCCACTTTGTCAACTGATGAAACTGTGATTTCATTTTCTTGTTCTGAAGAGATTAATTTACTTGGTGCTTTCAGTAACAAGTCTGTACATGCTAATTCTCTTTGCATAATCTCCTGTTCACGGTCCATGGTTTCCTGTAGAACCATCACTTCTTCATGGATGGAATGCTCATGTTCCTCTAGTCCTGCTGACTGTTTTGCATCCTCCTCTGATTCACTTTTTAGTCCACTCCTTAAATGCTCTGTAGCTCCCAATGAGGTGGCCTGGCTGTTTATTTCATCTAATAATCCAGCCTGTTCTTCTTCAGAGCTTGTATGGTTTCCAGCACTTTTTGGTGAGTCCCTCTCCATTTCCACTTCCAATTCCTTCTCATGAATTCCAAGAGGCCCCTGAAGTTCTTGTGATTGGATTTTAAAATCTGACTTGTTTTGTACTTTGGACTCATCATGATTTAGTTGATCAACACTTGGTTTTTCACAAATGTCAAAAACTGGATTCATCATCTCAGCTGATTGTTTGCAAAAGTCTGTAGTGACCCCATCAGCTGCAACAGATGAGTCACTTACTGGTTCTGTGTCACCTTCAGATACAGATTGCTTACATTTGCTTATTTCATGCTGGCTCTTAGCTCTTACTTCAGCTGTCGTTTCAGTAAAAATGATGGAATCAGGGCCTTTCCTTTGCTGTGGAACCATGTTTCCAGTTGCCATGTGCTGTGTGTTTGGGCTTGCTTGTATATTGTCTGTCACATCCTCTGCAGCAACTTCTTTTCTGCATTTTGCTGTGGTCTCAACAGTTTCATTTTGGTTTCCTGTAATTGTTTCTAATTGTGCATTGACCACTTTTAGATCTTGTTCAGTCACTACCTTTTGTCTTTGTGACTTGATGAGCTCAGAAATAATTTCTGAAGTAGTTACAACTTTTGGACAATCTTGTTCGTTACATTGTCTTGATTCCATCATATCTTGAAAAATGTCCTTCATATTCTTGGTGAGCTCTGGCTCATTTAAATTTATTTTTGAATCCTCCGTCTGTGTCTCCAACAGTTCACACTCTGTCTTCAATTTTGGATTAGTAACCTCAGCTCGAGTTTTTGCCACTTCTGAGTAACTGATGTCCTGTTGTTCATAATGTTCATGATTTTCATCCTTGCAAATTTCTCCTGCTATTTCTTCAACATCGCACCAGTTTGCATTATCTAAATCTTGAACTTGCAGGCTTTTTGTTAGTTCTGAATTTCCATCATGCTTGCTCCTCATGCTGCCATCAACTCCATCCTTATCATTATCATCATCATCATCATCTGGTTTGCTTGGGTTCTCCTGGCTGTTTCTGCTCCCCCCAATATCCAGATCAGCTTCCTCACTCCCAGCAGGTTTAAAGTCTTGTTTCTTTATGTCTGTGCCAATGAAAGCTAGTGGCTTTGCTTTTTCTGCAAAATCATGAATTTGAACTTTAATTCCTCTGCTGTTGTATTTTTGATCTGTGTCCTTTGAACTATTCTCCAGAACCCTAGTGTCTGATGCTATGCTAGCACAAGCATGTTTCGTTTCCATGTCTGTTTCTTTAACATTGCGATCTTTATAATTAATATGCCCCTTTTCCCACTGAAGAGCAACAGCCCGCACTTTGACCGCAGAATGTTGCTGATCTTCTCCTGTTGTTTCCTTTCTTGTTGTTGTCTCATTTTTCCCTTCCTCTTCTTGGTCCCCTTCATTTATGACCTCTGGCCGAAGTAATCTTGCTACAGCACCTGTGAGGTAACCCTGTAGAAACACAACATTGAGCACAAAACATTTAAGTCCAAGAAGAACTAGATGGTGCTCTCATTTTGTTCTCAGAGTGCAATATTTGTGAATTAATCATTACATTATGATATGTTTTCAGAATATAAAATATTCATTTTGTGTGTTTTCCTGGGGAATCACAATGATCACTATAACTCTCTAAGTGGTGCTGTTCTCATTCTTATCTAACTTGTGATTCAGTTCATCAATAGTGTGACATGACATTTTTCTTTAGAATCTGCTGGTATAATTCAGAATTTACTGTTCCTTAAATTATGGCACATATGTTGAACGGCGGTCCAGTCCACTTGCAGTCCTTTCTGCTTTTTTGTGTGACTGGAAGCTTTAAAATGGATTAGTAAATTGCACAAGTTACAAGTACAGTTACTTTTTATAAAATCGTTGTCATTGTACTTTAATTTTTGTAGCTTAATATTTTTACTTTTACTTGCTACATTTTATTTCATTTTCAAAAGAGGACTTGTAACTTTAGCTTTTATAAATTGATTTATTTATCTACTTTTTTCCATACTTAGTTCTGTTATTTAGTTGAAAAAATGAATGTATTTCTTTAAAAAAAAAAAAGCCATACACGATCAATTTAATTTAATCTATCCATAAAACCATTTTGCTTTCTGGCTCTTAAAACTGCACATGGTAAATAGCTAAAGTCAAGACATATTTATTTATATAGCCCCTTTAACAATATAGCTTTTTTTTCAAAGCAGCTTTATGACATTATTTTATTCTGTTAATACAACAGGACACCCACTCAGACCTGACTGTCATGCTTTTACAACTGCTTACTGTAGACGTTCATATTCCTTTGTCACTCAACGATGTGATGTGTGTAATTTTCCTCAATAAATAGCAACAATACTTTGTCTCATTTGTTTACATGGGTTTATATACTTACAGTATAAGTCTTACAGTCTGCACTCACAAACATTTAAAATATTAATATCAATTATATATATTAAACTAACTTCAAACTTGCCAACAATTAACAAAAATATTAAATATATATATATATTTACCTATATCTATTTCATCTGTCTAGTGTGCCATGTTCAGAACAGGCATTTTTCATACCACCTATAGCCACCTAGTACACAGGCTAGCGTCATGTAAAGTTTGTGAGATTATTGTCACATGTACATACCAGCTACTCTCAGTCAAATCAATTGACCCTCTGGCCTCTTGGTAACCTGATCAATATCCTCATGACTCGGTCATTCAGTTGGAGGGAGATGGCTCAGTTTAGCTTTTGAACGATACTTGTCACTTGTAATATTGCAATTGCACTGTAAAGCTGATTTATCAATTTGTATTTGTTTGTTCAATAAGCAGTTGCACTTTAAGAGACATTAAGAGGAATATGTTATTCTATTTTTTTCTATGCTATGTTTCCAGGTTGATTGTATGCCTTTCAAATTTTGGTAAAGCAAATAGACAAAAATGCACACAAATAATCCAGACTGGATTAATTTAACACAGTATGTAATCCAGCAATAATCTTTACTTGTATGTGATGGTGTGTGTTATTGTCTGTTGCAAATGTTTATGCACTTATGGGGTACGGGTTAAAGTCTTGTTCTTATGCTTAAAGCCCAGTACTCCAACAAACAAACAACCAATACCAATTTCAATGCTTTTCTTCTTTTTCTAATTTTCTTCCTCGCTCCTTATTCCCCTAGTATCTATATTATATTTGGGTTCTCATTTTCAGTAACTCCACAAAATATTGGATGGCAGCAGAAGCAGGAATTAACTTATTATTTCAGGAATTTCAGTTATGTTCTTGCCTCACAAACGACAATCTGTCTCTTTATGCACTGTTTATTTCATGTGCATTTTATTGCTTAATATCCAGCTTCAGTTATGCGAACATGTATTAATGAATATTTACTTTGTAAACTTCGAAATACTTTAAAATACTTTGTATTTTACATTGTATACATCAGTTCCCTTCAGCCCAGCAATATGACAACTGTGTTAACACTGGGCTGTAAACCAGGCTAATGCACACACTGTACACAGGGATCTAATCAACAACTTTAGGAAACCTTTTAACTGTAAAATGTTTTGATTATAAATTACAACACCAAGCGTACTCACCCAAACTGTCCACATTGCGCGACCAAGCTGGGTTATGACACTTTCAGAGCCTTCCATTGCTGATGTACATCAGCCTTCAGTTCCGGACAACAAGTCTGTGTTGCAAAAGGGGAAGGAGCAGCAGAGAAACCATTAGCAAATTGCACAGGACGTCTGTGGCTTTGCTGAAAAAAAAAAAACCCCACACAACACTGTATAGTTAACACCATTTTATGAGTCGCAACACATCACTTCTCTAAACTGACTCACACCGTTGTCAACTTCCCTCATATTTGTATGGAAGGTAGGCCTATAAAAATGCTGCAGCTTACACTTTTGTGTGAAGACAGTGTGTGTTGAGAATCATCTTCCCTGATATCATTAGTTCATTTCCATTCTCTATTAATCCAATTACTGGTGGCACAGAATGCAAGATGGGAACCAACCCCAGACAATGTGCCAGTCCATTGCAGGGCATATACACACACTGGACTCACTCACTCACTTTCTTACACTGGGTCGCTGTCAGGACAACAGTTAGCCTAACATATGTCTTTGGAATGTGGAAGGAAACTGCAGCAAAACCCAGTTAATGCAAGCTGGAGCTGTGAGGAAAGAGCGCTAAGTACTGGGCCACAGTGTGTGATGGGTAGTGGTGGCTGAGGAAGGGGGTCTGTCACAGGAGTTCACAGGATGGAGGTGAATACATATACTGAACAGCAGTCCATCACTTAAAAGTGCAGAAGGGAATCTTTTGCAGTCCTTTCTGCTTTTGGACATGTCCAGTTATGTGTCTCTGCACTGTGTGTGACTGGAATCCTTGTCATCATGGATTAGTAAACTTCACAATTTACAAGTACAGTGTTACTTTTTAGAAAAACTTTGTTATTGTACTTTAATTTTTGTAGCTTAATATTTTACTTTTACTGTTTTTTTCTTAGCCAGTTCCATACTTAGTTATGTTCTTTAAGTGAAAAAGGGAATGTATTTCTTTAAAAAGCAATATAGATTCATGTTTAAAACAGGATGCCTTTTACTGTGGGCAAGAGGTGCAGAACCATGACACTAAAGGTACATAATACAGGTTTACATTAATTTTGCTGACTAACAATAACAGTTTAAAACTTGTTTTAAAAAACTGGCTATATAAACAGCATCAAAGCTAATTAATTATAACCGTTCATATAATGATCACTGCTGGATTTTATGTGGTAACCTGCTGGTTATATCGATGCTTCCAGAACAACAATGTGGTTACACAAAATTCATATGCATATAAAATTGTGAGTCATGAAAGAGTTCATTAGGGCTTTGGATCAAGATGGTGAGTGCTTCATGTACATGAGTACCATATTTGCTGCTCTTTCACATGAAAAGTTAAAAGCTAGCATATCTGATGGCCTGCAAATTAGGCTTCTAATTAAAGACAGAAAATTCCTCAATACCCTGAAAACCATAGAAAATGATGCTTGGTCTGCCACCTAAACTACTTCCCCTCAAATCTTGGTGCTGTGAGTGAAGAACAAGGAGAACGCTTAGATATCAAGAACATAGATATCATAATACAACCCTAATCATAACTATTGAATATAAAAAGAGAAAATATCTGTCTGACAATTAAGACAACTATTGATCTCTTGGTTAGTTCTTCGCATGAACAAACTATATTACCAGTTATATATTACCCTTGATACTCTTTAATCTGTAATCAAATGTTTCTCATTTGTGAAAAAATGTGAGCATATTAGTTTAAATATAAATCCCTCTGGTAATTATCCATTATTAGATTTAGTATGTTCTGTTCTCTTCAACCAGTTTGAACCGGTCTCTCTCTCGTTTGTTAAAGATATGGTCTCTCAAATAAACCCCTCAGCATCCCCCCTGTGATATAATTCCTTTGTGTCTTATAAAAGAGTCATTTGATGTATTATGGCCTAGTATTGCATCGATTATTAATGCTAGCTTATTTTCAGGCAGTGTTCCTAATTGTTGAAAGCATGCCACAGCATTCAGCTTTCAGCATTCAGCTTTTTCTAAAAACATCCAAATCCAAAGATTATCAGTCATTATTTGTTAGTTGACCTTTCTTTCTTATAATACTTGAAAAATCATTCTGTCATGACATTTAATAGAAAATGATATTTTTGAAACATTTCAGTCTGGTTTTAAAGCGCTTCACAGCACAGAGTCTGCCTTGCTAAGGGTTACAAATGACATATTGTTGGCCGCTGACTCGGGGAAACTGTGCAGTTTTGCTGCTTTTAGACTTTAGCACTGCCTTTGATACTGTTTACAATGGCGTTCTGCTTAAATGCCTTATATGGTTGTTTTACAGGCAACAGTCTTAGACTGGTTCAAATGTTACCTGTGATAGGACATTTAACATATATGTTGGAAATAATTTTTCCTTTATTACTACCCTTTGATGTGGGTTTCACAAGGTTCAGTTTAGGGGCCAGTTCATGCTCCCTCTTGGTCCGGGGCCAGGTCATCATTGTTCAGACGTGATTCCATCTCCGTTCGGTTCGCGTTGAGGGTTTTCCCGTTCCGTACGGTTTAGAGCTCGTGCTCTTCGGTCGTCGGCGCCTACCTAGCCTCACTTCAGCCGGGAGTTCATTCTGAATAGGACACTCTCGGTCTGACTTCTTTGTTTTAGAGCTCACGCTCGCCCTCTGGTGCTTCGGCGCTCTTCGCGTATTTGAGTTTATTTTCGTGTTCTGGTGCTTTGCGCCTTTTGTGTGTTATTCACACTTGTGCTATAAGCGCACCCTGAGCTTATATGCTCGTCTTCTTGCGCTTTAGCCACTTCCGCGATTTCTTCACCCCCTCGCGCTGCGTTAGAGCTCACGCTCGCCCTCTGGTGCTGTGACGTCCTTTTCCACTCTTTACAGCAGCAACCCGGTTCTGTGTCAGAAGTACACTGTTCAGCGCTATTGCGCTCTATTGAGTCGGACTCTAGTCGTGGCTGGCTCGAGGTGTGCCCCGACTAGAGTAACCACCGGGTAAAGA
>JAVSBV010000083.1:3027742-3040910 GCA_033117975.1 Parotocinclus spilosoma | reverse complement strand
CTGTACACGTTCTTTGGTCCGATTAAGCGGAATTTTGGTCCAAATAAGCGAATAACATTACATGTATATAATAGGATATGTTTCGGTACTTTAGGATTTGGTCCAAATAAGCGTCTGGTCCCATTAACCGGTGGTCCTATTAACCGGAATCGACTGTATTTCTAGGTATCTGTACTTTACTTAATTACTTTTGTCACTAAAAGTTACTATAGCCTCTGAAAATCTATTCATTTATCAAATTGATCTACATATTTGCTTTCCTTTGTAGGCAGGTCGCGCCACGCACGTTAAAAGCGTTAATCACAATCCTAGGTTTACACTTACAACCAAAAATGGTTCTTTCTGTCGATATGGACGCTGCCTCTGTGGGCGTTTGATGACATTTCTATAAACGGTTTTACAGATACTTAGTCGACAACGGAAGCCTTTGTGCGATTTTGTGCGATTCTGCCGCATTCTGAAAGTGTTTAAACGTTTAAAGTCTTCTAACACTCCCAAACCCTTTAAATCGTTTTTTTAAATCAGACACTACAGGTGTACCCATGTCCCTGGGACAATGAATCCTATTTCTCTGCTGATCCTAAGAGGTATTTTTAAAAAACGGCATAATGTTTTAAATGAATGGAAACTGAAGTAGTGGATTGATGTCTGAAAATGCAAACATTGCGCACCGAGATTTCCCAAATCAACAGGTGATCTTAATCACTCCCAAGGCTAATTATAATCCCCGATCAATCCCGAATAACCCCCAAATCAAAGCCTCCACTCCCAAGAGATGGAAAACCAGTGAACTTGGAACTGCAAATCATCCTGGAAAAGGAACATCCACCCAGAGGCTTTCGCTCCTGCCTGTTCCCCACTTCCTGTCTTCTTCGGGGCGGCGCGGACTTCCAGGCGACTTGGACAAGTAAGAGGGAGCAAGGGAGCGAGGAAAGGAGGAAGAGGAAGGCATGAAGCGCCACCTACCAGCAGCTGAGAGAAGCAGACCCGCAGCCCAGAGGCACTTACGTCGTAACTTACATGGCGGCGGCGAAAGGCCACTCCTTGAGAGCGAGCCACCCATCAGCACCACGTTCATCTCCTGCGCTGAGCAGGCGAATACCTCCACGTAACGTTCTTTCATGCTGCGTTTATGGCAGCGCTGAGCAGCTATGTGCGCCCTGTCTGCCGACCGCATCTGGATGAATGCGTCACCTGACGGACGACCCTGAACACACACACACACACACACACACACACACTCAATGCTTGTCATCTTACTTACACTTTTCTTCATCTTTTAGTCTTTACTCCTATAGAAAAGCTGAAACACTTACAACTTACCCATACAAATTAGTCACAAAATAATGAATATATTATATTCTATATGATGTTATATTACAATAATTCCTTATCATTCACTGTGGAAACCACTAACCTGTTATAGTGACTGGACAATGAGTACAGAAACAAGGAGGTGTACCTAATAAAGTGGCACCAAAAAGGTGTATCTAAGGGAACTAACGCTCGCTTCTCCACCCTCATTTTGTGCTGGAGGATGCCAGAAAAATGGGTCATAAGTTGTAGTAAACAAATGCATATCATGCACACTAAATATTTCCAGGGAAAAACAAACCCATATGTATTTTATTTACAAAATATGACCGCTTGAGGAACAGGGCTGGGCTACGTTGTATGGGACATGTGTTTGGGAAACCAGGGCCACTTTGGAAACCCAACCTTCTCACCTTGTAGTGCGTTTTAAAAGGTTGGGTGTCTACAAACTCCTGTCACACATCTTTAGATCTTTACCGGGAACATACTGAGTTAAGATCTAGTACATTTGGACCAATTTGACTCATGGCATGAAAAAAAGCTTGCGGAAAAGCTTGTGCGAAAGTCTTAGGCCACCGTTAGATTTGATTCGATTTGTTGTTTGAGGCATGGCATCTCCACTGATCTGTGTTTTAAATTTTAAGTGCACACTAGAGTGCAGAATGAACCTGCTGAAAACAGCCGTGGGGTGTCGTGTGTGTGGTGCGTGATTATTCCCGTGTATGTACAGTAATCATTACGAGGTTCAGGCTCTGTGTGTGTGTGTGTGTGTGTGTGTGTGTGTGTGTGTGTTACCTGCTGATTGAGCACCATATGTACTCCATGTGGTTTGATATCAGCAGTGTTTTCGCCCAGGAAGAGCAGGATGTCCTGAACAGTAGCGTCATACGGCAGACCCCTCAGCCTCAGGCAGTCTCTCGTCCCAGCCACGGCCCCCACTGGTGACGGCATAAACGTGGGCTGGCCCACTATGGGCAGGATGGGGGAGGGGGCCACAGGAATCAGCGGCGCGGACGAATACCTGTTTAAAACCTGACCGGTGGAGATAATGCGCTGCATATAAGAGATGGTTTTCAGTGGGCGAGGTGTATTGTCAGTAACACAGGGCTCACGGTTATAAGCTGTGTTACGTGCTCGCTGTACTTATGGACCACAGCCAAGAGGATACTACTGTTTGCTCTCTGGCTCTGCACAGTAGTAATAAAACAACCTCCTTGTGTGTGCCGAGTTTGGTGGAGCTCGGAGAGGACAGGTTTTATGAAACAACCACAGTTCATGGCTCTTTCTCAAACCACGTTTGCCTGGAAATGGACCGCACCTAATATTTAGAACTAGGACATGTTACATGGCCGAAATGTCTGCGAACGACACTTTTTATTTTTAACTGCTATTTAAGCCACACTCATTGCAAAGAGGCTCAACATATGAAGCACACTGCCATGGAAGACTGATAACCAAACATGCCCGGTAGAGTCTGACCTTTCAGTGGGCACCGCCGTAAGTTTCTACATTTCCAACTTGTTTGTTCAGTTTCTGCTTGACTAGAGCTGCACCTGTAAGAATGGGGGCACCAGCGGTCTGTTTGCACATCACAAACCCAGCCCCCAACATCCAAGGAACTCTGAAACTGAAGACGCCTGGCTGGTGGAAATCTAAAACTCGGCCCTCGCCAAACGCAACTCAAACCTTGCCTTGTCAGAGATAAGGACTGGTATGGCCAGGGAATGGGGACCGGGGGCAGGGCTGGCCAAGGCAGCCTTCTAACACTTAGCTAGAGCATTGGGTATTCTTTGAGTCTGATAGGGGTCTCGCCACCTGGTTTCATCCCAACTTCAAGGCAGCTGACCTGACGAGGACCACCGTGTACTTTAACTTTGTACCACCGTGTACTTCCAACGTTGGTGGCTCCGGTACCGTTTGTTCATGAGTTTCTGCCATGCCAAGCGGCTCCTGAGTTTCATAGTTCTTTGGGTTGGGAGAGATGTAGCCTAGGGACTGTGGTAGCCTAGTGGTTTAGGAACTGGACTCTGGACCAGAAGGGTTAGGGTCAGTCACTCTGGGTAAGAGCTGGAAATGAAATGTGGAATGTATAAAATACAGGTTTGTAGAACAGGACTCTTTAGTTGACCTGGTACGGTTGGTCACTACTGTGTCTGTTCCAGCTCCGCCAGGGTTCTTCTGAGTTTCAAAGTTGCTTGGGTCACGAGAGCCGTGTTCCTTACGAGCTCATGGAACAGGACTCCTAAGAAAATCTTCTCTTACTTCTGTTACACTACAAGACGGACCAAAAGGTACTGTATCAGCAGTGGATTGTGCAGAAACTCAGGAGGTTCTCACCAGATCCACATTCTCTAATACTAACAGCGAGCCTCTTAGTCAGGCGCGGACTCTTGAAAACAAGACAAAATCTGGTGGTGACAAGATTCCTGGCAACTCAAAAATCAAGTCTCCCTCACCAGATGTGAGATACGAACCAGTGAGTGTCTGCTGGAGAGCGATAATTCGCACCATGGTTAATCGATGCCCTGTGTGAGTTACAGATTCAAATCTGCCTTCTTGCAAGAATAAAGACGGGCCATGAAGAAAATCTAGAATAGTCTAGTCTAGAACAACTCAATATGTGAATCTAGCACTTGATACAATAGATGTTGCAGCTTAACAAGAAAACTACAATACAAAAGAGCAACACTGGTACATCTGTACAATAATTACAAAGCTTCAGCTTAGGTTTTTAGATGCATTTCTGACCTTATTTCTTATATTTACATTACAGTAACATATAAATACTATGTGAATATAATGTCTGGTCAACCCTAGATAAAAAGAGGGAGTTAAACGGATCATACCTGTATTGGAATAGGGAGTCGAATTCTTTGGACACTATTTTATCCACCACAAGAGACAAATAAAGTAATATGAAAATAAACAAGTTATTTTCGATGCTATCTTTATAGTCCGATACACCCAAAGAACGGCAAGCATTTACTCTGCTTCCAAGCTCAATAAAGCCAATTTAAGCCTCTCCTGTCCTACGACGAAGGATAAAAAACCCTGCGCATCGTAAATCGTAAAAGCTGTAAATCTTTCTACAAACCTGTTGCACCTCCGCTGCTGTGCTCTTAAACAGCTCGATGTATCTCTTGCCCAGGATCTCCTTGTGCTTTTTCAGTGCATTCTCAGCGTACTCCTCGCAGGAGAACAGGACAAAGGCGTCCCCGGTGGGCCTGCCATCAGGGAAGCGCACAAACAAGATGCCCTCGGTGCCATCTGTCACCGGGCACGACGGAGAGAAGAACTGCAGCACCTGCTCGGCCGTGGCAGTAAACGGCAAGCCGCGCATCCGCACGATCACCTGGTTCTCCCGCGACAGGAACTTAGCCACTTCGTTAGAGGTGCCTGTATGAATTTTAAACATGTGTTGGTTTTCGATAACAGCGTTGCTTGTGAAAATCGTTACCGGTCGTGAGCGCAGGGGTTCTTTACCTCCTGCTATCTTTAGGAAGTCTTCTCCGGTTGCTTTATAAACCTGCAACACAAAGCCACAGTATTTCATTCATTACAGTATTGCTTCAACCTTTGAGAAATGCGATTCCCTCTCTTTAAGGTATTAGCATATAATTACACTGCAATATGTTTACTCTACCCTCTCCAGTGTACAAATGGAGTTTAATTAATGTACACAAAATCAGAACTCAACCTTCATCCAGGAAGGAACTCAACTGAGAACTGTGAATTTTAAACAATGATCTAACCCTGAGCCACCCCGGTTCGTATCCCGCCTCTGGCGAGGTCAGGTTTGAGTTGAGTCCCTTCACTTAAAGGTAAGGCCAGCCTTTCGTTTGTCCGGGTCCAATCTGAGTCAACCCAAGTCTGGGTTGTTTTTAGAGCGCTGGAGATTTTAGGGCCGTAACCTTTTGATGTTACCTCAATGTATCTCGAGCCCATGTGATGTTTATGTCTCTGCAGCGCCATGTCCCGGTGCTCCTCATTCTCAAAACGGACGAGGGCCTCGCCGTTCCTTCTGCCCTGAGCATTCAAGCACAGAGCGGCACCCCCTCTGAACACAAACACACATACGGAATATAAGACGTTAGGATTTTTAAACATGGAAAATGTACATAAATGCCCAAATAACTTAACGATGGCCAAGGGTATAATAAATATCACATGCAATATATAATAATAGTGTTATATGTTACAGTCAAAACTAGCCTGAGCCGAGTCTAAGGTAAGCCCGGCCCACATCGAGTCGAGTCAAGACCAGGATACGAGGTGAGGGGGTGAAGCTGAGCCCGAGACCGAATGTTTTCATCATACAAGAATAAAAAATGCAAATTTAAAACAAGCGATCGTTTTTATGAATTCATTCATTTGCCATTCCCTTTACATCCATTTTAGTTGACTATACATGATATACATAAAAAATAGAATAATATATTTAATAAAATAAATCATTAAATATGAATAAATAACGATATAGCCTAAAAATATTATGAATTATTATTATTATTTTATAGCCCAAGTTCAACTGATGTAACGTTTGGAATAAAATGATGCTCATGATTCTTTTTCCTTTCTTCTTGAAAACTATTTCAGATACCACCGCATAACCTATAACCAATAACATCTGATCATAACACACGTACTGTACTCTTTTTTCGCTTCAAAGACCCTGAATGTTATTATTATTATTATTCATTATTATTATTCATTATTATTAATTATATCCCTTGATTAGAGGTCCATACTTGGCAATGTTAAGACCCCTGAAGAAACGTGCAACGTCCTGGTCTGAGGACTGCCATGGAAGACCTCGAGCCCTGATCACCGTATTATCATCTATCCGCTCCATCTTACTGCTGCACACACACACACACACACACATTATCAGCACAGACTAACACAAGCATCACACGTATCTCCATAGACGCACACCGAAACAACTTACCAGGTCCCAGTTTCAAACTTATCATTCACTTTTTCAGGGCGTGAGAACGTATGACCTGTGGAGAAGTTTAAAATTAGTCCCAGTAAATTTCACATTCAGGTGTTACTGGCTGTAGTTCTAGACCAGAAGGTTAAGGATCCATGTCCCATCACTGCTGAGTCCTGTCCTCGAGTAACCCAAGCTTAATTGCTTAGAGTTGATCAGTAGTGAGTCGATCTGTAAATGGAATGTGTGTATTTGGTATTTGGTTGTGCGTGTCTGAGTTCACTTACAGAAAGGTTCGGAGATGAGGGCAAGGGCAATGCTGGACATCTGGTGGACCTTGAGAGCAGTGAAGGTGTTATCTGAGGAATCCTCGCTTACATTCAGGTCTGGCCACAGCTACAGTTAAGGAATGCTCCCTCACATTATTCTTAATGATACTCAACACGTTTATTTATGTAATTATGTAATAACGGAGTATTTAATGCATCATAATAGGGATAGCCCCAAACCTGCTGTAGATACAAAAAGGAGGGTGTAAATTATTTTAAAATGATATGCCATATTACAGTATATATCGGGTAGCATTGCTGTGGTAAACAGGGCAAAACTGATGTGTTTCCCATACAGCTATTTATTTAAAATCAACTTTGACTTTGACATCAAGTTTCTGTACGTTTTTGTTTTATGCAAGATGGGTAAAACCCCAATTGCTTATCCCCTTTTTACACTGTGCACTCTCTCTCTCTCTCTCTCTCTCTCACTCATTAATAAAATAAGAAACTGTCTTTTATGTGACAGTGCAACATCTTTCGTGTTGTGTTTATGATGCTGGCTCTCTGGTATGTTGCATTCCGAAGATGTAGTCCTAACAGAACACATTTAATAAGTATTAAGTAGACTAACCTTAAAGGACTACATATCTATGCGCGGTTGGACGTTGCCCAAATGGACGATATGTTGTGCATATCTGTGGCAAATACATTTAGGCTGGATCCAAAATGTTCCCTAAGCCCTACACAATCCGTTCCACATACATAATTTACAAAAAGCTAGTCTTTAGGAAACAGAACTGTAAATGACGTCCCTTCCTTATTAAGCTTAGCTCATTACTGTGTGACAGTAGATTCCAGTGTAACCACGTGCTTTGGCAGCCAGAGATAAGAGCTTGCACATTTAAAAAATGACCTAATATGATGCCATTGTTCACATTTAATAATATATAATAATAATATATACTACATATTAAATATACATATGAATTTTGTCATTTTAAAATACAAATATAATGTGGCGGAAAACCAAACCAAGAAGCCCACTCACAGAAGGGACAACATCCAAACTCAACAAACATAAGGGCCAGGCCTGGACTCGAACCCGGTGCTCTGGAACCATCGTGTCACCCCTTGTGCGCGCGTGTGCGTGTGTGTGATGTCATTATATAGGTGCGGCAGGTTAAGCTTGCTGCCTAAACATTCTTGCTTTCTCTTCCAGGATCACTGGGCCCATGCCATTGTCTCATTATTTGCATTTCAAAACCTTGGGTTCTGGCAGCCAACACCCTGTTGCCACACACACAAACACACACACACACACACACACACACACACATACACACCCTCTAGCCATACCACCTTCAAACAGACTGTACGTTGGCTCAGGTGAAAATGTGAAAATGTTTTCACCTACAATATAGAACCCTACATAAATAGCTTAGTAAAAACAAAGCTCTTCTAAGAATCTTTATCAAATTGGCACAGCAGCCCAACACAGGCTACCCCCTGTCACCCTTGAACTTCAACAGATTAGCTATTCCAATGCAACAACAGGCCAGTATGGCCATAATGGTGTCAGAATGAAACAATATAGAAAGGGATACAGTCTGACATGAAGTTCAGATCCAAGTCTTTAAGATCAGCCGCGGATGGACAGCATTTCTTGAACTCTTTGCGCAGGTCGAAAAATGTGAAGAAACAGTCGGCCAATAGAATGTTCTGTAATGAAAATCCACAGGTTTTAGGAGCAGCAGAATCCCAAAGTTACCATTCTGGTCCATTTCATTGCCAGTTTAGATCCATCTTACCTTGCTGGAGGCCTCTGGATGCAAAACCTGACGCAGGTGGAACTGACCATCCGTGCAGAGACAGAAGGAGCTCCCCACACCTGTGTTCATTTCTGAGCTCAAGCTCTGGTTTAACTACAAAAGCAACACACACACACACACACACACACAAAGTCTAATGTCACTAAGGGTAAATACGTGTTTGGATCTTTGTGGAGGATTCATGTTGCATCCATGAGGCTTTACAACAACGACTTGAAGACCTAACAAGATTAATAAGTGCTGACTAATCTTATTTGAGCCTCTTTAAACCTTTGCAGCCTCTTTGAGCATTTATGGGGGCACTTAAAGACAGAGAAAGCTAAGCGTGGACCATCACGGGATGCTGTTTGGATTAATGAGAAATGACCAGCTCAAGTGCATGCTGTTATTAAAACAAAACAACGAGGAATACACTCTGAAAAGGGTTTAATTCATTTCCAAGGGTTTCAAAACATTCCATTAAAATTGAAAGGAGGTAAAATGGTCTCAGACCTTTACCTACACATTTCTTAGTAATTCATTAAGAGAAAATCAACAGAACAAGGTTGTGGAATTCCGTGGTTAAATGACACCGGCTAACACGACCTAATAACGACTCTCAAAAGCAATAACACTATCAGCTAAACCCCTGCAACAAAAGTAGAACACGACTTGCACTGACAGCTACACTATACAGTGAGAAAATCACTAGCAATCAGTTTGCCGACGGAACCAGTCGTACCAGTCGGAAAGCAAATTGAGCAAAATCCCAAACTGGTTTTTAATCCAACGTTCAGAGGGGCGTGGTTGGAACATGCTGAAATTTGTAATAAACAGGGTTATAACCATATCACATAGGTGCAATAAATAAATAAGATGTAACAAAAGTCATTACAAAGTTTCTAGGGCACACTAACAGATATATTATTATTATTATTATTATTATTATTATTATTATTACACTTTTCAAAGCGGTTTCATCCTTTTGCTTTAAACAAAATGCTAGAAAGTTATTCAGGGTTGGGTTGCCCTATGAGGATCAGGATTTTAAATAGGTCTAAAATCCCCCTATTACCCCAAATTAAGCAGTTAAATGAATGAGCGAGTCAGTGAAATATGTCCATATGAAATATTACATCTTTAAACATGCCTCTCCCTAATTTCCCCTTAAAGAATACTGCTCACATAAATGAATGGATATTTTAAACACATGTACTTAAATAATCTGCCCCACTGTTCGCCCAGTGCTTACATTTGCTGTGTGTTTTCAGTCCAGGATGCGACGTTAAATAACAATAGCTCGTATTAGAATTGTAATATTATAGAGGAATAAAAAATGAACCTGCTGGAGAGCTTGTTCTAATGGAGCTGCGGGTGTAAGGGCCTCCTCACTCAGGCCGCTCGCCTCCCTGCACTCATCCGTCAGCTCTCCACACTCCGGCTTCACCAGCACCTCACTCACTGCACCAACCTTACATACAAAAACATCAACTCAGTTATTTATGCTACTCATTTCCACCAGAAATCCACGTGCAGGGCGATCTAAAGCTTTTAAACACTGCGTTCTGGCTGATTTTGGGTGTGCGTAATGTTTCGGTGACAAGCTAGAACGCAAACATCCTTGTTTGACATCGAGGGTTGTGTTTGTGTTTGTCTTTGCCTCTTGCTTTCTTCTTCAACAAAAGTCAAACTGAATTCAACAATTCAGTTCAAACCGACTCTTATTACAAAACACCCCCCCCACACACACACACACACGCTCTCTTCCTATATTTGTCTCACTTTGAGGGTAAAATGATAAAACCCCTTACCTTTTTCGTGACTAAATTCAGGACCTGCCACACGACCTGAACGATTTCTTTCTCGTCCGAGCCCAGCCCGTCTCCTGTCGCCCCAGCCGTGGTTGTACACAGCAGCACCAGATACTCAGGATCAATGGTCATTTTAACAAAACTAAAAGGAGGCACAACGTCAAAAAGAATCGAGACAGAACAAAAAAGATCCAAAGGTGACAGAGAAGTGAGGGGTCCCCCCCCGGTCACCCCCACACGTAGAAACAGGTAAGCTGTGTAGGCAGAGCTCCTTTATTTTGGGGGAGCTCCCTTAATTCCGTGGCCTTCAGCTCGATCCGGATGGCTATGTGCTCAAATAAAGTGGCCCGTAATGGCTGCTCGCTCCTGCTGCTTTTGTGCGCGGCTTACCTGGCCGCTGTTCACGTGACCCACAGGTAAGGCGCTACCTGGCCAACGAGCGCCCTCTTATTGGTGCGTTGAATCAGTGACGTGGCAACGGGCCAGAGAGACAAAAACCTGCCATACCACAAGCGAAACCTCATGCTCTCAACAATATTCTGTGATCACTCCAGATTTGGGGCTTCTTAATGAATTAGAGGACCACTTCTAATCAGTGTTCTTTGTTCATTCAGTCACACTCACTTCTAAAAGGTTTGTGATGCTTCACATGCTCCACAGGATGGCATGTACTGAACATCTCAGAGGCACTCGATCCATTTGGCATTAAAATGGGGTTTAGCCCGTTCAACAACTTTCTGTCCCACCCTCCCATACAGGCATCCATGAAGAAATGGTTTGCCAACTTTAAGGCAGAACTTGGCAGATTTTAGGACAACAGAGCCTTGACACCGTTGCACAATTGCGCAATACCAGCACCCGTCCTCAAAATGATGTTCTACAAACTACTGGAAAACATTCTTAGAAGAGTGAAGGTGGTTTGTGAGAGCATGCCAATACCCATGTGTTGGGATGTAGATTTGGGGGTCCAGAAACATCTGCCTGTGCAGTGTGTTTCTGAATATGGAGATGATATCCATACCGACTAAACTACGCCAAAACATCGAATATTTATCTTAGGTTATAAATATGTTAGGAATAATCCAGTCAAGAAATGAACTCCTACAAAAGCAGTTTTATTGTACTGGAACGTCTTCTTGTCATACAATTCTTGGGAAGTGAAAGCCTCAGATGTTCCAAGATGAGATTTTAGACGGCAGCAAAAAAAGTGAAAATGATTTTCCACAGCAGGGGTTGCAAAACAGGGACAGTCAGGACTGTCCAATTAGGCAGGAATAGATCTATCAGGATCAGGACCAGGACCAAGACCAAGGCCAAGACCAGGATCAGGACCAGGACCAGGACCAGGACCAGGACCAGGACCAAGACCAGGATCAGGATCAGGATCAGGACCAAGACCAAGACCAGGACCAGGACCAGGACCAGGACCAAGACCAAGACCAGAATCAGGACCAACACCAGGACCAAGACCAGGACCAGGACCAAGACCAGGACCAGGACCAGGACCAAGACCAGGATCAGGACCAGGACCAGGACCAGGACCAGGACCAGGACCAGGACCAAGACCAGGATCAGGACCAGGACCAAGACCAGGGTCAAGACCAGGATCAGGATCAGGATCAGGACCAGGACCAGGACCAGGATCAGGATCAGGATCAGGATCAGGACCAAGACCAAGACCAGGATCAGGACCAGGACCAGAACCAGGACCAGGATCAGGACCAGGACCAGGACCAGGACCAGGATGTTAGACTGCTTTCAGTGGGACAGATCAGAAATTGTTGAAGTTGAGGGAATCTCGGTGTACTTGGTGATCTCTGTACATCTGAGAGTTGGAAAAGACCACATGATGCAATGAAATATTTTAACAGATAACTCACCCTTTTCTGTATTTGCACCAAATAACTAAACATCTCTGTGTTGCAGTAATTACTGTATTGCCTTCGTGACTTAGTACTTTCATCTGTAAGAATGCTGTTGTTCCTGTTATGAAAGAACGTCAGAGTGGAACACTTTTTTGGGTTGTTAATGTACGTCTTCTCATATTGATGTAAACAATAGGTTTCACTTAATATTTATAACATTCAGCCAAACAGTTTATTCATTCATCAGTCACATGTAGTGGCAAATAAGAGAGGAATATGAGTGGCCAATCCATGTAATAACCTGTTTTATGGAGGTGGAGGGAATCCAAACACAACCAGAAAAACCTGCACGCACACACACACACACACACACACACACTACACAACAACTAAAGTACTGTATCAACGACATAGTTTTTAAGTTACAGAATGCAGCTAAAATGACAAAACGATTCCTATTGTTAGTAGTGATGATTTATTACATGTATAACAACATCAGACCTTTGGAATTTCAGCTATTTAATTTGCTAAATGTAAGCATTTTAATAAAATATAGTTTTTTAAAGTTTTTGAAACAGGATGTCTGCTGACTGGGGGCACCCGGTAAACATTGCCAGTCTGATGATACTAACACAAGCCAGCCAAGAAATAGAATTATAACAGGAAATTTGTCACAATGCTATGTAATGACATGTTAATAAATAATTTGTTTATCATTTGCGTACACATACAATCCGGTCCAAAAGTCTTTCCAGTTATAAAAGTCCACCATTAGACTTCTTGTTTTGCCGATAGTATAATGACATTAACTTAACACTCTATATAATACTCTTTGTTATTGATTTTAATTACAGTCTTTGCTTTAGAGGTTTATCGTATACAGTCGTGTCCGGTTAATGGGACCACATCGGGACGTGATCGTTTTGGTCCTAATAACTGGCTGGTCCGATTAAATGAACATGCCCTATGTTACAAAACGGGACGTGCTATGTAACATATTAAATGTTTAAATGTACACGTATAGCGAACGTACAAACAAGAACTACTGTTACTTACCAACTTTGTTCATTGAAAATAAATTTGCAACAAAGTTTTTGGAAACGATCTACAACACAATGTATAGGTACTCAGCATGCGAAGCATAATACTGTAAAAAACAAGTTCT
>JAVSBV010000083.1:3004207-3014654 GCA_033117975.1 Parotocinclus spilosoma | reverse complement strand
GTGTGTGTGTGTGTGTGTGTGTGTGTGTGTGTGTGTGTGTGTGTGTGTGTGTGTGTGTGTGTGTGTGCGCGTGTGTGCGTGCGTGCGTGCGTGCGTGCATGTGCGCGCGTGTGGAGAAAGAGAGAGAGAGATGTGCACACAACTAACACACAACTGTGGCCATGAAAGTGATCAGAACACCCAAATTCAATTATTTGGAAGGGTTAGTAGTCTGTGTGTGTGTTAGTCCCCTTTACTCTGTTCTCTTAATGGTCAGGACTCCAATAGCTTTAAAAAAATTATTATTCATTGTTTAAGTTAAAAATGTATATATAAATGATTTAAATAAAACGTATTGCAGCCTAGTACGACAGGTATTCTAATTGACCTGAGACATGCATGTGCAAGCTTTAAGAACAAGAATGCCTACTTGCAACCATCTGTAATACGCTTTGCATTGTGTGTGATGTCGACCGTATGTATGAGATGTTATGAACTGAGTCTGAGCGTGGCCTTTTTTTCCTGAAAATAGCATATTCACAAAATGGTTGCAAGCATGACTGCGTTTGTTTCTGTTTACAGGCTGGTATTGCAGGGGCTCCTGCTCGTGCTGTGTCCGCTGTAAAGAACATGAACTTGCCGGAAATGCCCAAGAACATCAACATTGGAGATATCAGCATAAAAGTGCCAAACTTACCGTCTTTCAGATAGCAGAATTAGACAAGATGGACAGTGGTATTAACTGAAATTGTTTACCAACCAGTTATCTTATTTTTGAATCTAGGAAGGTACTGTGTGATTTTCTGTTGTTTGCTCCTGGTATTGAAATGTCAATTGTGTATCTTTTTTACTCTATGGAAATGAAGTATTTATTTATTACATTCCACTTGCCTCTCTTCAGGTGTGCCTGTATAATGTGGCTGCAACAGTATTTGAGGATCACATCTTTTTAATACTTTGTACAGCCAGTGTAAAAATATCATTAATTGCAAAATCCAAGTGACCATGTATATGCTTTAATTATATTACTGGTATTGTTCTGTATGTAATCAGAGTATTTTATATCTAATTTATCTTTTCATACTCGAGCAATGCTTTTATTTTAATCAGTGCATGAGTGTTTCTTTCAAAATAAAAAACTATCTGCATATATTGCATCTTTTGAAAGTTTTTTTGGTTTTTTTTTCCAAACTTCATAACTTATAGTTTATATATATATATATTTCTGAGAGCGAGAGAGCATACAGTCTATAACAGTAAATTAGTGTAGAGCATACATGCAGGTGGTTACAGTGACAGAGGGAGTTAATGGGAGAAATATTTTCTATTTAACCAATTCGGACATTGTTGAATGTTTTTTTGCAACTAAATTAGAACAAAAATGCCAACTTCCGCAGGGATCCAAGCTTGAGTGTTGGTGGATTTGCGTCACAATGCATGCATATGTCTATTGGATTGAAATTAGGAAATGAGGCCAGACATTTTTAATTGCTTGTTCCTTGGATGTCCCTACTTAAGAATCTACTGAGGAGGGAGGAAAAAAAAAAACTTTCAGCACTTTTCAATTTCTCGAGGACTATGTGGAATCAATACAAGGAAGGAGGAAGAAATAAAAATACATTTTTATTTTTAAAAAATATTTATTTAACCTACAATGAAATTGAAGTGAATCTGAAAAAAAATTAAATGAACAGAAGAAAACAGTTGGCTCTCCACCGGAGGGTGAAAAAATTTTTTTTAATTTTTTTTTCAACCATTGGTGCTGCAGCAGATCCAAGAAATATCCCCTAACCAACCAACTTTTAAAAATATATTTTTTTCAAATATGATCGTTGGCGGATCCGCGAAACAAGCAATAAAAAAGTCTGGCCTAATTAAGAGTATTTGATTGTATAACTACTGTAGTGATAAATCTATTTCAGCTGACAATTATTTAACCCTTACTGCAGTGAGTAGCTTCTCATCGTGCATCAAAGATAAAAGTTTGGTGAAGGAAAATCATCAGTAGATGATTTACTATTCATCATTACTATTTGTAATGGTGAATTTGAGAGTGCATTGCGCCCAATGTGACAAGTACTTCCATCATTGGTACTGAACAGTTGTGTGGCCATGATAAAATCACTTTATACCATTTTTAAAGCCAATTTATTTGTCTAGCTGGGGATAACATTTTCAGGATTGTAGCGATGGTGGACTGATGTGTTCCAGTGTGCTGTTGCATCAGGGTAAGAAGAGGAAGTAAGTGAAATGATGGACCCATTACATGTAGTGCCCAATGTACACATCTGGGGTTGTTTCAGTTGGTCAGGTCTAAAATCAGAAATGTTATATGGCTGGAAAATGAGGTCACCCGATTAATATTGAATTAAGATTGTATATACTGAATGAGTGGGTTGTCCCAACAATGCAATGCTTGTCATTAGACCCTGTTAAAAGTTGACAGAAAACAATTATGGATATTTGTTGGAAGTGCATTCAGACTTTCGCCATGTTTGAAGACAGCAAGAGACTCAAGAGACTTCCACCAGATGCCACTGTAACACACAATCATTTGAAAAGATGTCAAAGCACTAGTTAAGAGGCCCAGAGAAAGAATGGAGTAGTCTTCACCCACCAAAATTGGTAGCAATGGTGTGGTTTTGGTAACAGGCCAAAACCATTATGCTACTTTTTTCTCTATACATAATGCTTGTTATTTAACCATAATGTCGTACTTCGGTCTCATATACAGATATGGATTATTTTCCTTAATAAATTTACTGCTCACAAAGATTAGGGTATATTTCATTATGAAATATTTCAAAGTAAAATATTTTTTCTAATTTTTGTGAGCAAATATAAATGACCAGGTTACATCAAGTTGTAGGTGGGACAAGGAGATGGTTTTAAGTTTTATCAAAAGCCCTAAATCCTTTTCAGAAAATAAAGTTATGAAATTAGCTTTGTGTCATTTCCCTTAGCTGACTCCAACTGGACTGGCAAAATTATTGCACCAAAGTTTCTGGGCAAATAGCAGTTGTGTTGGTGTGTTGTGTGTCATTCAGTCTGTCACCTCATTGAGCAAACTTCCTACTAGATAGCTAGATAACCATTTAAAGTAGAGGAGATTTGTCTCTGGCTCTGTTATTAGAATGTAACTGTAGCATTCTGTCCTGTTAAAACAGGAGAAAATGCTGTATTTTTGTCATCCTTTAGAACAGGGAATAACAATTTACTGATGTAGCTAAAGTGATTTACAATAGTTTCAGTGTAATTAGTTAGCCAGTAAGTTAAAGAAGTAACAAAGAGACTGCTGATACTAAGTTAAAAAACTGTGCCTGTAGGTTAACAGTGAATCATGGTGGAAGTTTGGAGCTGCATTTAAGCAAATGTAGAAAAGCTGGGAATTTAGTCAGGAGAAATATCTGGGAGTTTTTCCTTTCCACTGTCTCCCTAGGTTTTATTTTTGGATTGGCCTTATAGCTGTAAAGCTGCGTTAAGACAATGCATCAGTGTTGACTTGACAAATAAGGGCAGATACTTATCCATCATACAGTAACATCTAATTGCCTACGGATTTGTTCTGCAGAAGGACAACAATCCCAAGCATACAGTCAATGCCATTAAAAACTATTTTTATTGTGAATTTGAACACAAAGTCCCAGAAGTGATTATATAATCACCGGTGTCCAGATCTCAACATCATCAAGGCGCTCTGGGATTACATGAAGAGATAGAAGGATCTGAGAAACCCTACATCCACAGAAGACCTGTGGTTAGTTCATCAAGATGTTTGAAATAAGGTCAGTGCCATGTTCCTTCAAAAACTGTGGGTACGTGTACCTAGAAGAATTGATGCTGTTCTGAAGGGTGGTCACGCCAAATATTAATGTGGTTTATGTTACTCTTTCTGTTTTCTATATTTACTTTACATTTTGTTAATTGACAAAAATGAACTATTAACACTTATTCATTGACAAAAATACGCTTCAAGAAGGAGGTGTTGGAATTAAATGAAACTTTAGATCTGTGAATCTAATGATGATATAGTGAAAGGATAAGTTTATTGGGGAAAGTTGTACAACTCGATGGAAACTCTAGTACTCTAAAATATTGGGCTGCCTCTAGCCTGGATACAAGTTACTGAGATACAGTTTGTCATAGAGGTTCTGCCTCTGCTATCCTGCAGCACATTTGCGAAAGACGTTGCAGCAGGGCCTGTAGACCCTGCACACTTGTAGGTTGCTGAAGCTGGTGTCCCAGCTGGTCGCATACATTTTTGATTGGCGATAAATCTGGTGACTGGGCAAGCATAGGTAGTGTTGCAATCTGTCAGGGACATTCTTGGGAAACCCCTTGCAGTGTGTAGACAAGTATTATCCTGCTGAAAAATGCCAGTTGGAAGCCCTGCCATTGGAGAGGCAACACATGACATGCCAAACTGTCCCTTGTATCACTACTAAAGGTGACCAATTGTTTACAGGTGTTTCCCACAAGGCATCCATATCTGAACCTCATTGATTTGTCGCCAATGACTATGGATTTCCGTCCATAGCTGTCAGTTGCTGGACATGTAATGGGCACAGTGACAATAAATTGCCTGGAAATAGTGTGAGCAGAGACAGGGGTGTGTATTGAAGGTGCCAGTTGTGTCTGTTTGATGGACAATAAAGCTGTAGGAGCTGCTCTCACTTTATTTAGGGAACAATTATTTAAATTGATCATGCTCGAAAAATAGGACATAGCGCTTCATAGAATAGATTTGCATTTCAGAATCAGCAATTGCCATGTTTTACCCAAAGGTTGACTTGTTTATACTGTTGTTTCGTATGGCTTTACAATACTTCATATAGATGCTATAGATTAGGAAACATATCTCCTGAAGCGATTATATGATTCCAGAATATTGCGCTAGGCACCGGATATTTAAAGTGTCTGGCTCCTCCCCCTCCAGCAAGGTCTAGACTTATGTTCTTCATAAACATTTTACCATATTTACTAAGGATGCAAATAATACTTGAACTGGTTAGATATAAATGGACAAATGTTTTTTATTGTTTACATTTAAATGAAATAGAAATACTGGAGCGGCTTGTTATGACGTTTGCGCTACATGTGACCGCTAAACGGGAAGTAGCTGCGTCCCCTATTTAGATGGTTGAATCCCAAATGCTTTCTTTCTTGCTATATAAGTGCACTACTTAGGGGGTGAATGACCACTTTACGGTTTCAATGTAGCGTAAGGAACGTTGAGTAGTGTAGTATTTGGGATTGGACCAGTGATGTTTGGCTAGCTAGATGGAAGACCAGCTATAAGTACGCTAACAGAACATGGCTTTAATGGTTAAAGAAACGCAAAGGTTTGGAAATTTGGAAATTATTAAAGACGCAGTGCTGTTACTTATTACTTTTACGTTGTAGCTGGTTATCATTGTATATAGTAATGATAGTAGTAACTGTAATGTTAGATACCTAAATGAGTTGACGAGCAAAATAAATCAGCATAAATGTATAAACATATAGAAGTTTTTCCATTCGTAACCTGTCCGATATCTATACAACAAAGTTGGAAGTGTTATGTCAGCACCTGTTTCTTGAAGATTTGTGTGTGTGTGTGTGTGTGTGTGTGTGTGTGTGTGTGTGTGTGTGTGTGTGTGTGTTTGTTTGTTTTGCGTTTTGCGTTTTGTTTGTGATCTTTATCGTACTGCAATAGTTGTATTTATTTTTTGCTTGTTTTTATCCTATATCTCTCCACAGCATCAAGGAGGGAGTAACCTACATCAACGATATTGACGTGAATAAACTGTCCAGACTTCTATCTCGCATTCTACAGAAGCTTCATCTTAAGGTATGGATTCTGACAGATGATTGTCTTGGATGTCAGATATCTGTGCATACAGGTAATTACTGGTGCATAGTTATTATTTGTTTGTTCTTTAGTTCTTCTCCAGTATCAGTTTCTGAAGGTCTGTGTTTTTATATGAAGGTATGTGCCTTTTAACGATTCGGTGAAAAAGGTCATTGACCTAAACAGACACTGACCAGACATTACCGTACGCACACTTTATGCCACTTTAGTGTAACTACACTACTTACACAAATTAAGGGATATTTCATTATGGGACATTTCATTTTGAAGTATGACCTAATTTTTTGAGCGGTAGATAAAAGGGGATTTCTTTACAAGAGAACAAATGATATGAAAATGTGTCAAAACTGCTGCTGAAAACATTGATTGAGGAGCGATGTAAATGACTGATATTATGAACAGCATGAAAAATTTGAAAGATAAATGAGAGATTCAACAACAGGAATATAAACTAGTAGGGGATCTTTGATTATGGGATGTTTTATTTTGAAATGCTGTAGATGAGGCTGAATGCTGAAGCCAAACCAGGATGGCTGAATACCCAGCAATCATTGCTTAAATGCCACAGAGTTTTGTTGCTGACCATGCATGCCCCCTCTTGACCCCAATTTACACGTCTTCTAATGGCTAATTCCAACATAATAATGCACATAATAAGTCACAGAGCAAAAATTACCTTGTTCAACGAGTAAATACAATGAGTAAAGTGTTATTCAGTGACTTTCCTGTACAGCAGATCTGAATCCAGTGAAACACTTTTTGGAAGTGGAAAAATATATTCATGTCTGAGCAGAATCTTAAAGGAATGTTTCTGAAGTCATCTGGAGTCCATTTAATGGAATTTCTGAGGCTTTATTGCCATATTATCAGTGTATATATGTTCCTTATATGGGGGGTCGGTGAATGTTTCTTCCCTAGAATAATCACATAGCTACAGAGTTGAGAATCATCACAATGGTCATACAGTCTTTTATTAGTAGATGGGACCTAGAGTGCTCGTAGAAATGTTAACGTTTTGCATTTGTTTTCAATATCAGGGTGAGCGGACCTTCACTGATGATGAGGAGCAGAAATTACAATCTGCCTTTGCTTTAGACAAACAAGGTCTTCATCTGGTGCTGGAGACTGCCTCGTTCTTACTAGAGCAGGTGGGTAGAATGAGATGGTGTCCTGCACCCAGTGTTTAGAGAACACATACACGTGGAAAATAAGTATTTGATACATTGTTGATTTTGCAAGTTTTTCCACCTTCAAATAATGGAGAGGTCATGGGTACATTTCAGCTGTAAGACACAGAACCTAAAAAAATCCAGAAAATCACGTTGTATGATTTTTCAATAATTAATTTGCATTTTACTGCATGAAACGAGTATTTAATCACCTACCTCCACAGGAATTCTAGAATGATGTTCTTATTAAGCACCAGGCTAAATCATGTAGTGTGAACTACAGCTTTGTTTATTATTTTAAATATTTAACATCTTTTAATTCTCAAGAAAAAGTGGTTTATGTCTTTGTGTCAATGTGTGTATATGTATTTGTTATGTGGTCTCCTGAAATTCAAAGATATAGTTACACTTTATACAGTGATGTAACAAGTGAAGCATTCCATAATCTTGTTAATTTTTTTCTTTCTGTAGGCTGTATATCACAATATTAAGCCTGCATCTCTGAAGCTGCAACTCGAAAACATCCATGTTTCCCCAGACAAAGCGGAGGTGTTTAGTCAAGCTTGGGCTACAGCTGGTCCTGATGTTGTGGAGAAGATTAGACAAAGTATATTTGCATCCAAAAAGGTAAGTTCTTCATTTAATCAGATTAGTTGAATCCCAGTAATGCATACCTACTACAAAAGAAGTGTTATACATATTTTCAGTGAATTGAAAACATATTGATCAACATTGTAGTCCCATTGTGTCTCACAGGCAGAGCCGTTACAACCCCAAATCAGAAAGAGTTGGAAGCGGTGTGGAAAAAAACTCAATGATACTTTGTGGGGGGCAATTTAAGTTAAAAAGTCCATGAGCCAGGGTCTGTCTGGTGTGCGTTTCCTTGGTAAAGTTCTGTGATAACCGCATTTATGCAGTACACTGAGATTTTAGAGCAACATGAATTATTTGCAGATGATCTCTTTAAGGTATGTCCATGGAATTATCAATAAAACAAGACAATACAAGTAAAATCAGCAAAGTTAGGACTGACATAGGACTGTAAATCCCTTTGAATTCATTCCTGGCTCTAAATTGCCATTGTGACACCTTTTTGGAATGGATCTTTATTAACAAATTAAATTTACCAGGTATTAAATGTAAGGAGCACCACATTTTTTACATTTGCCAACTTTTTCTGATTTGGGGTTGTACCAACTTGCAGTATATCACAAAATTAAGTGCACAACTCATTTTAAAAACTATTATATATTTTCATGGCACTTTGATACAATGTACAGTAGTCTGCAGCTTGTATAGCATAACTGTCCATAACTGTGTAAAAATTTGCTGGCCCTCAAAATAACTTGACACACGGCCATTAATGTCTAAACCTCTGGCAACAAAAGTGAGTAAACCCCTAAGTAAAAATTCCCAATTTGTGCCCAAAGTGATACAATTTTGGGTGGTCACCATTACTTTCCAGGACTGCCTTAACTCTCTTGGGCATGAAGTTCATTAGAGCCTCACAGGTTGCCATTGGAATCCTCTTCCACTCCTGTATGACAACATCACAGAGCTGGTGGATGTTAGAGACCTTGTGCTCCTTCACCTTTTGTTTGAGAATGCCCCACAGATGCTCAATAGGGTTTAGGTTAGGAGACATACTTGACTTTTACCCTGAGTTTCTTTGTCTGGCAGTGGTCACGCTGGAGGTGTGTTTGGGGTTGTTATCATGTTGGATTACTGCCCTGTAGCCCAGTTTCAAAGGGAGACGCTCATGCTCTGCTTCTGTATATCACAGTACATGGTGTCATTTATGGTTCCCTCAATGAACATTACATTCCCACCACTATGCTTGACTATAGACAAGACACTCTTGTCTCTGTATTTCTCACCTGGTTGCTGCCACACATGCTTAACACTATCTAAACCAAATAAGCTTATCTTGGTCTCATCAGACCACAGAACCAGCAAACTTTTTTGTGGAATTTCTTGTGAATCATTTTTAGAAGGGGCTTCCTTCTTGGTCATCAGCCATGCAGACCAGTTTGAAACAGTGTGTGGTGTATGTTCTGAGCATCAACAGGCTGGCCCCCCACCCTCTGCAGCAATGCTGGCAGAACTACTACATCTATTTTCAAAATCTAACCTCTCAATACGATGCTGAGCATGTGAACCCAACTTCTTTAGTCGACCATTGTGAGGCTTGTTCTGAGTGGAACCTGTCCAGTCACACCGCTGTATGGCCTTGGCCACTGTTCTGAGGCTCACTTAAGGTGTTGCCAATGTTCTTACAGAATAAGAAATCTTTATGTGGAGCAACAATTCTTTTTTTTTAGATCCTCAGGAAGTTCTTGAGGTGCCATGTTGAACTTTTAGTGACCAGTATGAGAGAGTGTGAGAGCGACAACACCAAATTTATCACACCTGCTTCTCATTCAAACCTAAGACCTTGTAACACTAACGAGCCATACCGGGGAGGGAAAATGTCTAATTGTGCACAATTTGGCCATTTTCACTTGGTGACATTTTTTTAAAAATATTTGTTGCCAGTGGTTTAGACATTAATGGTTGTGTGCGTTATTTTGAGGTCACAGCAAAATGAGTTTTATACGCTGTAGACTGACTGCTATACAATACTTCATTCAGTAACTTTAGATAACTTTTATTTAACTTATAACTTTTGTTTTTTTACACTGAAGGTACAAAAGTGTGATTACTCACTTTTGTGAGATACTGTATATTATGAAGGACACACATTATCTACTCTAATTACGCTAAACCTTTTAAATTAATTTTAGGATTGTTTTTTTTCCCTATTTATTATCTTCTTATTTGCTTATTTAACCATGAAGATGTGTAATTTGTTTGATAAACTTATTGGCAATACGTTGGGGCGTTATTTGCTGTAGTTGTTTGCTTTAAAAGTTGTAGTAGTAGTTTACATATGTAAACATACAGTGGTGTAAAAAAGTGGTGTTTGCCCCCTTCCGCATTTCCTGTTTTTTTCACGTTTGTCACACTTAAGTGTTTTGGACCATCAAACCAATTTAAATAGTAGTCAAAGACAACACAAGTAAACACAAATTACAATTTGAAAATGTTGAAAATGTTTATTATTAAGGGAGAAAAAAAATATAAACCTACATGGCCCTGTGTGAAAAAGTGATTGCCCCCTAAACCTAATAACTGGTTGGGCCAAGCATTTGTGATAAGTTGCAATGAGTCTTTTACAGCGTTCTGGTGGAATTGTGTCAGACTCATCTTTGCAGAATTGTTCTAATTCAGTTACATTAGAGGGTTTTCGGCCTTTTTAAGGTCATACCACCGCATCTCAATAGGATTTAGGTCAGGACTTTGACTAGGCCACTCCAAAGTCTTTATTTTGCTTTTCTTCAGTCATTCAGAGGTGGACTTGCTGGTGTGTTTTGGATCATTGTCCTGCTGCAGAGCCCAAGTTTGTTTT
>JAVSBV010000083.1:2972110-2983465 GCA_033117975.1 Parotocinclus spilosoma | reverse complement strand
TTTGAAAAAACTAAATGTGATCAGTGTAACCAATCTGTGGCAAGCTGAATCATTTTGGTATCTCTAGTTCTGATGGTACCATTTCCGCTCTCATCTCTAAAACCATATTACACAATTAAATTATGTAGTGAGCAAATCACACCTATGCCCTAGCTTACAGTAGTAAGTTCCAAAACAACATGTCGTATTCCGGAGCCATGTGGCTTGCAGTCCAAGAGGATTTATACCGGGGAAGCTTTAGCAGTTCGGCTTCTGCCACCTCCGATCCCCCATGCTCCGGATCACAGAGCACCAGAGCCTCCGCAAGTCCTGTACACATTTTGGATGATTACTTTTTGGAGCAGTGTTTCCATTTGACTCGGCCGTGTTTAATCTTTATTGTGGACTACATTAAAGCGCGTATGAAACAGGAAGTGTTTGGGATAAGTAACGAACCTGTTTCGATTGAAGCCATGATTTTAGCGACTCTGTATTTTTATACGCACGGTTTTCTACCCAGGAAGATCACAGCCATGTTAGGAATGGAACCGACAGACGCAGGCCACGCCATCAATATCGTGTCGAAAGCTTTGGCAGACATGCATCCGAACTTCATCACCTTCCCCGGTGGTTACGATGATCGGTGCGGTGTTGCGCAAGGTTTTCAACACATAAGCGGGATTCCAAACGTTGTGGGGCTGCTGGGTTGCTTCCATGTTAAAGTGAGTCCATCACGTGAAGAAGAGAGCAATTTTCTGAACACCTGTGGTTATCATTCAGTAATGGTGCAGATTATAAGCGATGTGGACGGCAATCTTTTGAGTGTTGGCCAGTGCCATCCTGGAGGAACTCCAGAACAGACTGTGTGGGAAAGCTCAACTATTTTCCAAGAGTTTAACAGACTTCAACACGGCCCGAACTGGCTTATTGGTGAGTAAAAGAACTTTCATCATTAAAATGAGACTCGTACCTTCTGTTTTGCTCCCTGACTGCCACATGTTTCTTCCTCCGTAGGTAATGGAGCTCTGCGTAAGTCTAAATATGTTTTGACTCCTGTGGAAGCCTCGAATTGCAAGACCAAAGCAGCAAAACATTTCAACAAGGCTCACGCTCAGGTCCTAAACTCCAATCAGGTGGTTTTAGGCAGTTTAAAAACACGATTTCAGTGCTTGCACAATCTCGGGTCTGTGAAGGCCAATGCTCTCAATCCTGTAGCCTGCATTATAACAGCATGCTGTGTTCTCCACAACATTTCGAAAAAGTTCTCAGAACCATTACTTGGCGAACTTGTTTTGGAGCCTAATCCCCCTGTTCCTGTAGTGGGGAAAGATTCAGACGAGGTCCATATGGAGGAGACGATAAAAGACATGATAGAGATGTGTTTTGGGAATGCTGGAGATGGAGATAAGCAAGAAGCAGAAAAAATGAATTCACAAGACTTTTTGTGAACCTCAGAGAAGTTCACAAACTTTCGAGCACCACTGTACAATGTTGTACAAGGTTTGTGAACCATTTAGAATTTTCTATATTTCTGCAGCAATATGACCTTAAACATCATCAGATTGTAACACCTAAAGTCCTAAAGGTAGATAAAGAGAAACAAGTTAAACAAATAAGACAACAAGATTCTACTTGGTCATTTATTTATGAAGGAAAATGATAAAATATTACGTATTTGTGAGTGGCAAAAGTATGTGAACCTTTGCTTTCAGTATTTGGTGTGAACAGGCCCAAACCCTGATACTACCATCACCACGTTTCACAGATGGGATATGGTTCTTGTGCAGGAATGCAGTATTTTCCTTCTCCAAACATAACGTTTTTCATCTTGTCCATGTGACAAGACAAGCAGCAGTGTTCTTATGGAGAGCAGTGGCTTTCTCTTTGGAACCGTGCCATGAACACTATTGTTGTTCAGTGTTCTCCTGATGGTGGATGTGAGAGAGGTCTTCAGTTGCGTAGAAGTTACTCTGAGGTCCTTTGTGATCTCGGCGACTACTACATGCCTTGTTCTTGGAGAGATCTTTGTTTGGTCCAAACTATTTCGATATGGTAAGTAGATAATAGATAATTAGATAATAGTTTGGTTGAGTCCAAACTATTTAGATATGGTTTTGTAACATTTTCCAACCTGACGATCAACAACAGCTCTTTTTCTGATGATGTCTTAAGTCATATCCAGAAATATAGAAAATTCTAAAGGGTTCACAAACTTTGAAGCACCACTGTATATTGAAGCTCTAGTGTGTTTGCTGGACATTATGCATGGCAGTCTCTGGTTGCTCTTGCAGATGCCCCAGTTTGTTTGTTACTTTGCTTTAATTCATGTCAGAATCAGTGGCTTTGTACAACAAACACTAGGTTACTTGGAAACTAGCCAGCATACTCCGGTTCGGTCTGGTAATTAACCTAATTCCTGTATTTGGAGTGTGGGAAGAAACCAGAGGATACCAAACTCAACAGAGGTGGAGTCTGAGGTCAGTTGTGCCACTGTGCCACCCTTGCAAATGCTTTATATTTATTTGTACGTTACTTTGTTTAATGGATAATTTTAACATTGCTACAGTAGTTTTCTAAATATAATCTAAATAGTATTCTGATGGGATTGATAAATTCAGATGAAATGTTTTTTGTTTTTTTTTGATGACCAGACCTCTGTGTTGGTTACCATGGGGATACGTTTGGTTATGCATCCATCATTGAATTAGTGGTCGACTGATTTTTGTATCTGTATTTTGTAAATGGTTGAATTTTGGTTTGTCAAAATAAAATATCCTCCAATGAAATACCCCCTCATTTTTGTGTGTAGTTTATTCAAGCTGTGTACTCTGTTTGCACTAAAACGTTTTTAATGCATGTAACAACGTTATTTATTACCAGACAGCATTGTCTTGTTTTTGGGGAAAGAAATTAAAATGTGTAAATATTGCAAGAAATAAGCAATCTTAAGAGTAGTGCTATGTAATAGCAGAGTCTTTTTATTTTAATCCCAGTTAAGAATAGCAAGTTGTAATGCTGGAAACATCGTTTTCATATTCTCGTAACTGGCCCCACACTCACTGAAGGGTCTTTTAGCAGCTCCTTGTTTTCAGTAACTCGAAAGTCCCATTTTATGAGTGGCAAGTTGTAATGCAGGAAAATAGTTTCTCTGCATTTTTACCACTATGTTTGAATATTGGCCTAATTAGTGCAGACATCGGCCCCTGCCAATTATCTCAAAATTCCATTCCATTAAAATTCCATTGATCTATCACGTCTAAGTTGAATCTATCGTCAATTGAGGCGTTTTATATATACTGTATATCTTTGACAAATGTTCCTAACAACATAAGGCACTAAGCTGTACGATCTTCAGCGCTGGGGTCCCTCAGACTAGGGTTGATGGTACATAATTGGGACTGTGGTGGTCTAGTGGTTAATGTACTGGGCTTTGGACCAGAAGGTCCAAGGTTCAGATCCCACTTCTGCCACAGTTGGGTTCCTGAGCAAGGCCATAAACTGACAATTACTTGGATTGTAAGACTGTATTAATTGTAAGTCGCTCTGGATAAGGGCGTCTGCTAAATGTCATAAATGTAAATAATTAAATGTCCTTCTTGCAGCCATCCTTGACTCATAAGGAAACCAACCAACTTTCCATATGGAATGTTTTTAGAAAATATTCATCAAGTTTCATTACTCTGAATATGAAAATAATTTACTGGTACAAATTCGTAGTAGAAATGTTATCATTTTATTATTTGAATGCAAAAGTGGAAAAGTTTCACAGAGAGATATAACCATGATTCACCATGAAGGTGTCGGGTTCTATGTAGCAGCCACAATATAAATGAAAATGAAATATAAATGAAATACAAATTGTGATGTTCTTTGCATTAAATACTGACTGTTCAGTTTAACACAACAGCTTAAAATAAAGTAGAACGTAATCTTTTGAAAAATAATAAAAATATAATTACAAAAAAAAACATACTAAAATTTGTCTGTTCTAATAAAATGACAACAAGATTACAACGTCTGTTTTTATGATAAAAGGCACAATAGAACCTTTGCTGAGCTTTAGCGTCTGTGGCCCCAGGGTGGGTGTAATTCAGTGATTGTGTTCCTGTTGTTATGCTATGCTATGTGAATAAGCTGATGTACCTACTGTTAGCATGCTGGGCTTGGTTTGTGTTCTATGGCTTTCATGATAAAACACTAATAAATAGTCCATTATGAAAAAAAATACAGTAGAACCCTGATAAACAAAGAGCCAGCTGAAATAGCACCATCTTTAATTCAACCATCCATTCCATCATTGTGGATGGAAAAGTAAAAGTGTGAAAACAGGAAGGGTGCAGAAAGAACCTCAGTGTGGTACTGAATTTTCTGCCAGGGAAATGTGTTCCCACATGCAGTCATGAATGCAATGATTTACGGAAAGGTTCCCTTCCTGAAGTGGAGTGGGTTATAATGTAGCTACCATTAGAAATCAGTCACTGGTAATATGCCATCCATTTGTACCATTAATACAAGTGAACTATCACTAATTCTCTCAGGACTGTGTGATCTAAACATGATAGAGAGTCACATCATAGTACAGTATATTAAAAAGGCAAAAAACAATTGGGAGGTCACTTGTACAGTATGGGTGTGTTCAGAGTTGGGGACAACAGTGAAGACATTCAGGATTTAGCCGTTAAATAGTAGTTAAAGATTAGAATGAATTATAAACTGCACTACTAGTTCCAAACCTTGGATAGAAATTCAGTATCTCACATGTTTTAACTATTTCTGACACTTTGATACAGTGTAATGTAGTCAGCCTGTAGTTTGTATAACAGTGTATATTAGCTGTGTCCTAAATATAACTCATCACACAGCCACTAATGTCTAAACCACTAGCAACAAAAGTGAGTACACCCCTAAGTGAACATGTGGCACAATTAGGCATTTTGCATCCCCGGTATGATGTGAGTCGTTAGTGTTACAAGGTCTCAGGTGTGTAAATAGATTACACTGTATCAAAGTGTCATCGAGTGTTGTCCACAGAAAAGATTTGTGAGGTACTGTACAACTCCAAATAATTTGGGACGTTATGGAAAATGCAAGTGTATTATTTTTGGTCTTGATCACACATCGTCTGTCTTTCGACTTCTCTGGGCTCTTAGGCATCTAAGATGAATCATCACACAGTGGAAACGTGCATTGTGGTCAGAAGAATAAGTCTTTGAGATTTCATTTTTTTTTTTAAAGAAATGCAGGCTCTATGGTCTGGAGCACTTAAGAAAAGACCATTCAGACTGTTATCAGGCCTGTCATGGTGTGGAGCTATGTCAGCGCCCTTGGCAAAAGTAATTGCGTAATTCCGTGATGGACAATATATGCTACCTTTATGTTGCCATCTTTTTTCAGGGACGTTGATGAATTTTTTAACACAACATTACAACAGCACATGCGGCACACATTAAAGTCCTGGCTGCAGAAGAAGAGGGTACGAGTACTGGACTGACCTACCTACAGTCCTGACCTGTCCCCAATAGAGAATGTGTCAACTACGCCCCCTTACTGTTATACATGTTAAGAGTTTGCATGAAGGATGGGACAAAATAACACCTGAAACATTAAATTGCTTGGTATCCTTTGTGCCAAAATGTCTTTAAAGTGTGGTGAAAAGGTTGGAAAGTGTTTGTTGCAGGCCTGAAATGCAAGAATCTTATATTAACTAATGAAATTAATTTGACCAGACAAAACATGAAATATCTCAGGTTTATCCTGTCTGAACTGAAATAAGGGTAAAATGAAATAAACACTGTATATTTAGTAAATTAATTTCAACTTCATACTGTCCTCAACTTTCCATATTCATCCACATCTGTGTACTGTTGATTCCAAACAATTACATTTGTTTAAAAACAATCAAACAAATAATGGTCCCAACTTTTTCTGATTTATGGTTGTATATGCATATGTTTTATATTTAGTCAAAAAACAGCCTCTTTAAAATACTATATATGTTTAATATCTCCTGAATAAAGAAACGACAATACTGAAGTAATTATGCCACTTTTATTAACATATTAGAAGCCATTGTGACATAATAGATACAGACATGTCAGTTGCATTGGCAAAGATTATTAAAATGTAGATATGGAAGCTTTAAAAAAGTGATACATTTTTTATTCATTCACTAAGAAAGCAATGAAAAATAATAAAACATCAAGCCATACTGCTGATGCTTTAAAGAAAAGATTTAAAGCTGTCGTTTTTGCTTTTGGTTTTTTAGATGTGGTTCTTAATAAAGACAATGCATCCCATTTTACCCCTAGTTATCCTATTTAGCCTTACAGGGGAGGGTCTGGAGAGGACACCAGTCCACCACAGGTGTTGTAAATGCACCTTACTGTCAGATTGCAAGCTGTAGTTGAAATTTCACATGAAGAATTGTTTATATGGAGAAGGTTGCATCAAGATGGTTATCTGGAGTAAATGGTCTGTGCCAAATCCAATATGCTGATTGTTCACTTTTAATGACCCTAATGTAAGTAGCTGAGAGAGACTTTTTTTTACTAATCATCAAATAAAGAACCAGATGTTATTACTGACACAGCTTTATCAGACCCAGAAGAGATGTTTCTTAGGTTTAACCAGACAAAGGGGGGGATTTTATGGTTAACACCAGGCAAAAAGGATGTATGAGGGGTGAATGTGAAATGCTGCTAGTTTTTTCATGTCATGAGGAAATTGGAAATGTGTTAATATTTGTTATTAGTTGTCTTGATGAAAAAAAGGGAGGGGGTGATCTGAGGGAGTGAGAGCCAGGCTAAACCCTTTAGTAGGTACCTCCTGTTAGGTTAGACCTTTCCCCATTTTTTTCTATCTAGTTCCTTTGTATTTTTATACTAGTATAATTTATGTTACTTAAATGTTGTTCACCTTTTGTACCTGATCCTCTCGAGTCCCCTCATTAATGTTTTTTCACTTGAACACAAACTACCCGGGGACTTCATGTCTCCTTTATGGTTGGTCTGCGAAGCATTGTCACAAATCATTACAAATTTCTGATATTTGCAAATAGTTAATTATTAGCTCGTTTTAGTCTAGATACATGTTTATACACATATATTTAAAATATATATAAAACAATGTGATCAATCAGGTGTTCTTGGTGCTCATAGAATCTAAAAATAGTGATATTATACAGAAGGACATAAAGAAGACACTGTGGTTTCATAAAATCAGCTAAAGTCTTTTATTAAATGATTTTAAATGCGCTGATGTGAAATCAGCTATGTAGGTTTATTTCATTTCTGCTTTATCATTATTATTATTAGTAGTAGTATTATTATTAATATTATTATTATTATTGTTGTTGTTGTTGTTGTTTTTGTTATTATTGTTAATGTAAGTTATTTATTTTTGTCTGTTTATTGTTTTCTTTCATCTTGTCCCTTAAGTTTCATTCATGTTAATCACTCTTGCAGCCCCAGGCAGGAAGGACCTACAAAACATCCAGAAGAGTAAAATAACAGACAGGTCTAGTTGCAGTAGTAAAACGGTGGCTTTCTGCACCACAAATCTGTTCTGGGGCTCTGAGACTTAATTGACAGTGCTTATTGCTAGAAAGACACATGAACAAAAGATAACAAGATAGAAAAGATATAAAGACAAAATTAAAGTTTAAATGAAACACAATTCAGTGTAACAACACATGATAGTAAAATTCAGTGATTAAGATATTCTTTTCCTTCTTTTGAAGGAGTAAAAATTCTATATGTCTGACTACAAACCTATAATTAGTGATTGTTTTAGTAGTTTAGGTGTGGTAGTATATTAATTCAAATAAACTTTCAAAAAGTACTTTACTCTTCTGATTTTTCAAAATAGATTTTTTTTTTAACAGAGAGTATCTTTCACCTCTCCATGTCCTAATGAATATTTGTGCCACATCTTGTCATTTTTACTTATACAGTGCATATAGAAAATCATCCAAATCACTTATTGATTAACACTACGTTACGTTACGTTACAATAGTGTAAGACTTGAGTCGTTATGCTTTTGACTCAGTGGGCTGTAGTGTTTATGGATACTTTTTGACTGAAACTCTAGCGCTGTTGCTTCTCACAAAATATGACTAAATAAGAATAATTAAGCAAGGACAAATGGGCGATTTCTCTGCAAAACATATAGAAATATCCTAACCAGCTGAATCTTTGTAGAATTAAAACAGGAGTGTAACCACTTTGGGTTAATAATGAAAACTTGTAAAAAATATTCTTAGTGAGTTTTTTAGGCTGTAAGACAAAAAAAGGGATTTTTAAAACAGAAAAGTGGTATGCTTTTCTATAAACACTGTATATGCTGGATCTTGTGCCATTTTACTGATCGTCAAATTAACACCAAAAAATGTGACCATGTTTACCGTAAATGCGCGCGCACACACACACCTATCTAATCACTATCTCTATCCTGATCCTGTTCCACAAGCACTAGGTCAGAATCGTCCCCTGTCTCCAGCATCTCAGCATTCTCATCTATTTCACCTCCATCCATCTCCATCTCTTCTTCCTCTCCATCATTCATTATTTCATTGTCTACCTCCTCTGCATCCCCACCCACTTCCACCATTTCAGTGCCCTGAATTTCTGTTTCACCCTCCCGTATTTTCTTCACATGAAAGGTAAATGGTGGCACTTTGTACACTGCCGATTTGGACCGGGCATAAATGGTGTGATCAGGTGTGAAAGACTTCATCATTTTCTTCTGTGAGCTTTTTAGTTTCTCTTTTCGCTCTGGGTTTACAGCCATGCGAGTGCTGAGCTTCCCCATTCTTTTCTCTATGTTGGTACGTGTTTTTTCCAGGTTCTCCCGTGTCTTTTGCCTAGTCTTCTCCAAGTTCTCCTTGGTTTTTTGCTTGGTCTTTTCCAAATTTTCTTTGGTTTTCAAACGAGTTTTCTCCAGGTTCTCTTTGGTCTTCTGCTTGGTTTTTTCAATATTCTCCTTTGTCTTTTGTTTAGTTTTTTCCATCTTTTCCTTGGAAAACACTGTTTTAATGCTCTGAACACGTTGAAGGCTGCTGCGTTTAATGCGTTCTGCCCGAGTCTCCTCAATGGTCTCTTCAATCTCTATGTCTTCTTCATCAGATGACAGGTCTATATGAGCCTTTTCTTCTCTGTCCTCTCCACCCTCTTCAATGGCTGATTTGACCTCAAGCTCACCCTCACCTTCAGCTACTTGGGGAACCTTTAAGGATTTGGCCACTGTGGCTTTGGAGGGAAGTTTGACCTCATCCTATAGAAGCAGAGGGCAAGGGAGGGGAGGGGTAAAAGGGGTGAGGAAAAGAAAAAGAGATGTAAGTCCACAACCAAAGTATTGAACTGCTATAACCAAACACAGAGGTGCATAATTCTCATTTAACATTATAAAGCACCAAAATGTATAATTCTGTATAAATTAATAAAATGTGGCTAAATAGCAAATAATATTTTTTTATTCCAGCCATAATAATAACTTCTGATTTATATGTGATGTCTTTCCATTAACACCAATGTTTGTTCAAGATGTTTTCTAAACATATGAGCAGTGAACGCAGCAAGTTCTTGTGATTTCTGTCTTTTCTGGTCCATTTACTTTGTAATAATTTTAGCATGCTTTTGCCAGACTTTGTGGGTTAATCACTAGGATGTGTAGATTCAGTTCACAACTCACTTTATGTAGAATTAAATAGAAATATACAACACTAATTCCATACAAATAGTCATTATATATGGTGGAATCACAGACTGACCTTAGATTATATAAACTGCCATATAAAATTTGTGTATTTACATACCCATCAGAGAACACACAAACCCTCATACATACAGTGCATGGACAATGGGGGTAGTGTTAATATTCTAGAGAGGTTCTGTGTGTTTTATTTTCATTTTTTCCATTCTTTGCTTGCCATTCCCTTCACATCTCAGGCTCACCCTGATTTTCTCTGTACTGTCATTTTGCATTCCATTTACGGACGCCCCTGGGTCCCGTATAAAGCACTTAGCTTTGACCTGAAGAATGCATTTTTAAATTGTCTTGTAGAGTAAAAACATTCTTTAAAAAATCTAATATAAAAGGATATGATATAAACGGTGGACGATGCAGACTTGAGCTGCCCTGACCTTGAAAAATTATTGTATAACCTACATTATACAAGTGGAAAGAGATGACCCTAACCCTGAAATAAGTCCTAGAAGTACATAAAACATTTAGATGAATGAGTCAAAATGTTATAATTTGCTATTTATTTATTTAGGATTTAGCTCACTCTTCTATACAGAACACTTTCAGCTCTTTGATGATGGTGGGTTTCCTCACATAAACTGCTTGACAGCATTTAGATTTAATTAAGGTCAGGACTTTGGCCATTACAAACACTTTAGAATTTTAGACTTTAGATATTTCTGGTATGGTTAATTGTTTTATAAACGATGACAAGTTGCCCCAGCCCGGATTTAGCAAACCATCTCAAAATCATGATACTAATACCATGTTTCAGAGCTAAGATAAGGCTCTTATGATGGAATGCAGTGTTTTTCGTTTTGTTACATTGTCCAGACGTGGCACTATATATTCTGGAAAATCAGCATCATACTTAAAAAACAACAACATACCATATCTACCTCAGCGCTCTGGGAAACATGACCAGCGCTGAAAAGACAGGCTCACAGGGAAAATTCCATAACTTCCAGATGGTTAGTCTGTGCCTGTTACAGGATGTCAGGAAATCACTTCTTCCAGCCAAAAGACAAAGTCCCACCCTTCTCATTAATGTTTCATTGTCCTGCTTCTCAGGCGGGAAGTAAACACAATTGGTCCTGAGAATTCTTTAGTGTTTATAGGTCAGAAGGGTGGGGACACAGTTGACCAGGAAAAGTCATTAAAATAAAGTCATTAAAACTGTATCCCCATCCATTGCTAAGAATTTGGATACAATGGCAGCAGAGATGTTCTTATAAAACATTTCCATTATACAACTTAATTAGTGTTGATAATTGAAATTCAACCAGTGGGCTGTAAAAAAAAATACAACTCACAGCTATTATTGTCGTTATAACCAAGATTCTAAATCTTTCTGGCAGAATGCATGGTGGATAATAACTAAGCACATTGGAAAGTGGGAGTTTGTTTGTTCATTGTGATGCTTTAGTAACTCAGTGCCACAGAGTGCACCAGACTCTTCTCTGCTCTGGCTCCTAAGTGGTGGAATGAACTTCACCTAAATGTTCCAACAGTTGAATCTCTGGCTATCTTAAAACACCGTTTGAAGACCCATTTATTCCAGACGTACCTCAACTAACACCCCCCCTCCCTTTCTCCCTTTACTCTCTCTCTCTCTCTCTCTCTCTCTCTCTCTC
>JAVSBV010000083.1:2943084-2972010 GCA_033117975.1 Parotocinclus spilosoma | reverse complement strand
CCCCCCCTCCCTTTCTCCCTTCACTCTCTCTCTCTCTCTCTCTCTCTCTCTCTCTCTCAAAAAAAACAAAAACAACAACAAACACAACCTTTACAGTTTCAGAAGTGTATTTTTGTTTAGATTCCTGATTATTAAGAAGAAACATGTTACTGATATCTTAAAGCACTTTTGTAAGTCGCTCTGGATAAGTGCATCTGCTAAACACTGTAAATGTGATTTAAATCTGTTCTTTCTTGTGTGGGCACTGTGTTCCAAATGTGTTAAAAAGTATATATGTAATATAAAGATCAAAATGTGTTTATGAATAATTATTGCCAAAGCCCTGTGTAGAAACCAGAGAAAATGACAATGTATAATTATGTTCGAGCTGTCGGGTATAAATCTCTCCCAGTCTGCCACTCTTTCTCACTGTGCTTTGCCAATGTATGTAGAGATCAGCTGACTTAAGTCCACCAGTCAGCAGAATCATCCTTTTATTTATCTCATGCTTTCTTTTCTTTGTTGGTAACTGCCTTTACCATTTATAATGTTGCCTTGCAAATAACCGAGCCATCAAGAGCAATTGAAGTAATTTTATATATGAATGAATTATGAAAATAAACAAACAATGGAAAAACACAGCTACATGAGATTAGTCTTTGCCCCTAGATGAATGGAAATGATGAATAGTGAGTGTGTGTAGACATGGGAATGTTTCCATTGCCTAACAGAGGTCCCTCTCTTCAGTCACATATGAAGAGCTCTTTTCTGTTTTAATGCAACTTGCTGCACACCACACACCATTTGAGGACCCAAACAAATACTTCATATGAAGATAGATAGGTTAATTAGTTGTGTGCCAGTTTTTAACTGAAATGTCCTGATTCTACAGGTAAGACCAGGAAAATAGGTGTAGTATGTAGAATTCTTAGCATATATAGGGGTTACAAACATGGATATACAACCCTAAATTAGAAAACTGGGACTGTATGGAAAATGTAAATATAAAAAGACGCAGTGCTCCTTACATGTACTTTGACTTTCATTTCATTGCAGACAGTATGAACCAAGGATATTACATGTTTTGTCGGAGCAGCTGCATTGTATTTATTAATAAACATCCAATCCTACATTTCAGGCCTGCAACACATTCCAATTCACACATTTCTTTGTTTACCTCAGGCATGAATTGGAATGTGTGATGTGATTTCAAACAGGTAATATCAACAGGTAATTATAATCAGGATTTGGTGCAAACACAGCGTCCACAGAAGTCTTTTATGAGCAAAGATGGGCAGAGTATCTCCTGTTTGTCAACAAACATATGCAAAAAAATTACTTAAAACAAAGTTCCTGAAAGAAAGACTGGAAGGGATTTTCAACATTTTTCTGATGTGACTTGTTTTGCGTTGTGTTGTTGATAAATGCACAGATATCTCTAAAAGAGATGAAATCTTAAAGGGATTAGTGTTGCACCATAATCTGTATAATTGTATATCTATATGTACAAATATAGATGTTCCTGTATGAATACTGCCATCACATAACTGAAAAAGATCAATGCCAAGGGCTGTAGGGACCAGGAGAGACACTGGCTGGATGGTCCTTCTTGTCTTTGGTTTGGTGCACACAGCCTGCATTTATTTAAAAAAAAATATCTGGGATACTGATTCATCTGACCAAAATTCACTGTTTCCACTGTATGATGGTCCATCCTTGATGCGTCTGAGCCCAGAGAAGTCACGCTGCTTCTGGACATTGTTAACATGAGGCTTCTTTTATTGCACTGGTTTTAAGTGGCATTTGGCAAGTAATTCCATATTGCAGTGCTTGATAAGGGTTTGCCAACAAAATCCCTTGCCTACGTGGTTCTAACAGCGAATGTTAAATGGTGGTTTTTGATGCAGTACCATTAAAGATCATGCCTTGTCAGTTTAGGCTTGCGCCCTTGCCCTTTATGCAACTGCTTACAAATAAATTATACTTCAGGGATTTTTTCTAATCTATTTATTCTTTAAGGTTTTTAAACATTTTACCAATTTTATCACACATGTGGTAACCTTTATTACTCCACAGAGTGTTATCCTATCATGGATACTGATTTTGAAGCAAATTATTATTACAATCACCTGTTAAAGTCATCTGTTTGAAATCACATTTTATTTTTTTGTTATTTTTTTATCACTAGCCCCCCATCCCTACTTTTTTGCAATGTCTTGCAGGTCTAAAATGTAGGAATGGACGTTTATTAACAAATTAAATCAAGTTTGCCAGACAAAACATTAAATATATTGGGTTTCTATTGTCTGCAAAGAAATAAGAGTCAAAGAAAATGTAAGACACTGCATTTTTTACTATTTGCATTTTCCAAAGTGTCCCAAGCTTTTCTGATTTGGAGATGTAATACTAGTGAGGTGGATGACAGTAAGAAAAACCAGGTTCAAGTAGAGACAACTAGTGGACAAGAGGCAGAATGTGACTGCATTTGCTTTGGGTAAACAGAATTAGTTTTGAATTAGATTAACAAAAATGTTGTCTTACTTTTTCTTGAGGTTACTCCATCTATCAATAGCTAGTCAGGGTCTCAAGCATGAGAAGCTACAGTAAAATGACTCCACCAAATCCAGAACTGGGGCTCCTCCCCCCATCTGCCTTGTAATTTAGGACTCTCTCCAACCACAGTCACTGTTACCATGGTAGTGCTGCATTACACTTTCCAATAACAATGGGAGAAGAGTGAGGCCTGTGCTTGCAGAGAGATTTATAACTGCAACATGTTCACAGTGTGCTAAAGCCTTTTGAAAACTCCGATTGTGGAACAAATTAGTAGAAAGGAAAATACCTACCTTTTGGACACAATGTGCGGATACATGCCTTCTACTATTATTAGTTGTACTGGAAAATTATCTCACATAACTGTTACATACAGTGTATAGAATCTATCCAATATGTCACAATAACTTAAGAGGATCAATAAACTTCTGAAAGTTTCTCTAAGTAGGCCTATCTGATATCATAAAACCTATAGCTGATAATGAAATATCAGAAGTAGTGAAAAAAGAATAATTATTCACATTAAACAATAAAGATTAAATAAGTTTCAGAACATTAACTGTTTTCAGAAAATCCAGCTGCAAACCTTGTTGACTTCAAGCTTACGCACTACTTGTTCAGTCATCTTTATCAGAACATTATCAGGATCCATATAAGGAGGGAACATAACTAATTTATTTTCAAAATGTAAAACAAAAAATAAAGTAAAATAAAGTAAAGTCGAATGATTATCCAACTTGCATATCAAAATTCTTTAAAGACAGCAAGGCGAGGCAAACTCAAAAGGGGTTTCACTGTGTACTGTTACTTTATAAGCTTTCAGGATTAGCTAATCCCAGCTCTGCATCAAACACAAAGAATGTACAGGATCCTTAACCTTCTTCCCTTAAGCAATCACAAAAGTATGCAAAGGAATCTATTTAAAGCCCCTACAGGCCCTCTGCTTCCCCTTTACAACTTTGCCTGTGTGCTTTATACGTTTATATATATATATATATATGTGTGTGTGTGTGTGTGTGTGTGTGTGTTTGTGTACTGTAATGTGTATTTTTACAGCCTACAAATGTAACAATAACCCCATACAGTGAGAGATATTTCTCTGGTTGTGAAAACATTTCTTTTCCATATTGTGTTGCCATAAACAATGTGTTTAAAAAGTTACATTTTTATTGGATCCCTGGAAAAAATGCAACAAAAAATGCATAATTTATTGTCTGCATAATGTCCTTACAGTGTATACAAAGCAAACAATGCAAAGCAGTCTAGGCCCCAAATGAGCACAAGATTCAACAACAGAATGGAATAAAAATCCTAAAACTCATGGTGAAGAAACCTTGAGAGTGACTGGGTGCAGTAGGAAACCCCTCCTGCTGAACTGAAATGACTCTACATACACAATGCACTCCACTCACCTCCTAGAGCAGAACACTCCTTACTGTATGGTATGTCAACGCAACATATAGATTTAATGGTGACAAACATGCATACATTACCTTTAGATAGTTATTTGGCAAAGATTAGGTTTCCATTTGACAGGAATTTGGTGCAGCATAGGCCAGTGCCTTTGGTTTCATGACGTTATTCCCACTTATCAAAGTAATATAAAACTATGTAGTAGTCATTAAATATGATGACCAGCAAACATGCATCTTAGTGCTGCTTTTTCTTGCTTAAGAATAGTTTGTTCTGCTTGCTGCTTATAACACTGCTCTTTTCATTCTCTTTTTTATAGCACTGTGTATGAGTCATTATATGGTAACGGAATATTTTTGCACCACTGTTCAAAGCTGCTAGTTATTACATGACTATATAATACAAGAATTGTATTAAATAAGGTTGCATGATTTGTGTAATCCAAACCAATGCTCTCTGGGTTTCTTCTCTCAACATGTTTTCTCATACACTTGATTTTGTGTTCTTATCTTTTGTCACACCCATTTCTTCTCTGCTTTTCTGCTTTCCCAGCTCCCAGACTAATTTTCTGTTGGGTTATCCGTTACGATTTATTTACAAAGGCAACTTTTCCAGAACCATAAAACATCATCTTTGTACATTCTTACTAGTAAGGAACATTTGTGTCACACTATTACTCTGCGTACGTAAATGTACTTTTTTATGTAATATGTACGTTTTAGTATTTGCATTAGAATAAGGTTTAGTGTAAGGAATTATTATTATATACACATGCTAAACCCTATTTCCAAGGATTTACAAATGTAGTATACATTCTCATTTTTTGTGTCTAAATGGTAGAAATAAAAATGTAAAGCTTTTAAAAACACACATTTGCATTCAAACAAAGTAGGGGAAGCATTTCTGAATCAAATTTGATTGCATTATAATATTTATTTAGTATAAAATATTTTAACTCTCATCTTCAGCTGGAACCACACCCAAAGATCTCTCTCTCTCTCTCTCTCTCTCTCTCTCTCTCTCTCTCTCTCACTCTGTTTAACATGAACATATACATACATGCACACACACACACACACACACACACACAAAACAAATTTATATAAACTTTCTTACCTGGTAAATCATGACTTTGAAGTTTTTCCTCTTAAGCAGTTCATTCTCATTGTTTTCTAGGCGTTTTATTTGGATACCTTGCTTTTCCAAGTTACTGCGCACTGTCTTCACATTCACGCTCACCTTCCGCACTTTCTCCAGCATCTTGTTTACCGTGTTAGCTGTGGTTGTGTGATTCTTGGTCAACTTGGTGAGCTCCCCCTCAATCCCAGAGACTGAACGCTCCATATCCTGCTGTCGGACCTCCAGCCCGGCCTGTGTCTGCTGGATCTGATCCACTCTTCCGATGATTTTGTCCAACAGAGACAGAATCATCACACCATTCATCTGTCCATCGCCTCTATGTTCCTCCTCCACTTGCTCTTTCTCCACAACTTCCTTGCTTTTGGTTTCTGCAGCAGTCTCGTCTTCTTCATCAGAGGCCTGAAGGTTGAGTTCATCATCAGAAATCTCAGTAAAGTTTTTGTGCTGCTCTGGAACATCTGACTGTAGGCTGGATTGTCCAAGCACCTCCATGACCATGAACAGTTTAAAACAGTCACTAGTATATGATTTTCAGACACTCGTCAGATTTGCTTTGCCCACTTTACAGCTCACCCCACTGTTGCTAGACTTTGGTAGAAGTTTCTGCAGGCACCTCTATCTTAAAGTGTGTTGTAGGGATATGGACAGAGGTTATGTAGCCAAGAGTGCTCAGATACAAATGGTGGAATGCTCTGGAATGCTCACATAAAAAAAATCCTTTTTTGTCCCCTCCCACTTTCTCTATTCCCCTCTGCTCTTACCCTCTCTCATACTCATCCATGTGTGTGTGTGCACAGTTTGTACATGTGTGCATAAACTTTACTCCTCCCAGGTGTAAGATCTGGTATGGGGAAACTATTTATAGAGATGTTTGTAATAGTCAGCATAGGGTTGTGAAAAGAACAGGCAGGCACGGACACAGCTTGGACTGGAATGTGGATCCAGAGTGTTTAATGTTTATGAAATCCACAAAGGTCCATTCCTCCAGGACTGCAGCATAGAGTAAAAAAAAGATTGGAGAGGGAGTTATACAGAATTGTGGGTTTTGTTGACTAAGTTCTAGTCAGAAGGGTGGGAATGAAACAGACTGGACTGAAGCTCAGACAGGCTTATTAGTTGTTATAATGTGATATGTAAAGAAAAGAGAGAGGAAAGACAGAGAAGAATGAGTGTGAGAGAAAAAGCCCTAGATTGGTATAGTAAAGCTAGTGAGGCATACTATATACCTTCAAAAGTACACTGGATTCACTACAGGGCCTCATTTTCTCCTCAGTCCATCTCACTTCTGCTCGCCTAGATTCATTTTCATATTCATTTTCATATCCATAACTTGTGTTTTAGGATTTCTACACTGTAAAAACTTTTGTTTGGTATTCATTCAACATAGCACTGCATGAGCTTATCACACTTACAGTGGGGCAAAAGAGTCAGCCACTGATTGTGCAAGTTCTCCCACTTAGAAAGATTAGAGAGGTCTGTCATTTTCATCATAGGTACACTTCAACTATGAGAGACAAAATTAGGGGTGAAATCAGATTGTAGGATTTAAAAAAAATATGGTGGAAAATAAGTATTTGGTCAATAACAAAACTCAATACTTTAGTTAGTTTAGGCTTCACCAGGTTTGTACACACTGTAGCTGCTATCCCATTTCTTCATACAGATCTCCTCTAGAGCAGTGATGTTTTGGGGCTGTTGCTGAACAACCCGGACATAAACTTTCGGCTTAAAATCTCACGATACATGAATCTGTTCATTCTTCCCCTAACAGAGATCATTTGTCCTGTCCCATTTGCAGAAAAACACCCCCAAAGTATGATGTTTCCACCCCATGCTTCACAGTAGGTATGGTGTTATTGGGATGCTTAGCATTCTTCTTCTTAGCATTCTTCTTCCTCCAAACTTGAAGAGTTGAGTTTTTACCTTAAAGTTCTATTTTGCTTTCATCTGAGAACATGATATTCTCCCAATCCTCTTCTGGATCATCCATATGCTCTCTAAAAAACTTCAGACAGATCTGGACATGTACTGGCTTAAGCAGGGGTACACGCCTGGCACTGCAGGATTTGAGTCCCTCTCAGTGTGGTGTGTTACTGATGGTAGCCTCTGTTACTTTGGTCCCAGCTCTCTGCAGGTCATTCATCATGTCCCTCTATGTAGTTCTGGGATTTTTTTTCTCACCATTTGTTAGGGTTCCTACCTTTTCCCCGGAAAGCTGCCTCGTCAATAGTCCTGACTGAGCGATCGGTGAGGCGATATATGTCCATCTTTTACGAGCTGCCTTTCTGATTGTCTTTACAGAGCGATTGGTAAGGTGCTTTATATTTAGCAAACGCCTCATTATGCTACACGTTTGTTCCATCTTCGTTCCATCTTCCATCTCGTTCAGTTGGTAACATCCGGGGGCGTTTAGAGCTGAAGGATGTGTACGAGGGAAACCTCGGATGTATTTATCCTTTTTAGGGAAAGATCCCAGCCCAGCTCTTAACGAGCTTCACTTCAGCCGGCTGCGCTCCTCTATTTGAGACGCGCCCCGGCTCCTCTACTTCGTGCGCTACTGCACACGCTCGCCCTCTGCCGCTCCGGAAACGCCTCTGCGCACCTTGATTTAAGGAGCGTCCCAAATCAGTGCCCTTTTTCGCACAACAAGCGCGTGCAAGCTCGGGCTTGCCTTTTTGCATTCCGACTCCGCCGCTTCCTTCCCCGGCAGCTGATGAAGCTCGCATCTGGGGTCCGCGGCCAGAGGGGTCGCCTCCGGACCCTGGCCGCGATATGCTGCTATAGGGTCGTTATCGGCGCCGAACCCAATATCCTGCCATAAAAGCCAGCCCCCTGGTGTTGATTGCGATTTATTTCCGCGTTGCTCCCTCTTTGGGACGCAACACAGCAGCGCGCCCTTTCACCTTTTGTTTTTTTTATGTTAGAGAGACTTTCGCTCCCTTTTTTCCCTTTTTAGTTTTGTTATATATTATTTCCCCATTATTATTATATGTCGTGGGATTCCTCGGTCCTGCATACTTGGGTCCTACCATATACCATAACACCATTCTTATGAGATCCCCAGATCGATTATCAATGTTATTGTATGTCTTCCATTTTCTTACAGTTGCTCCCACAGTTGATTTATTCACCTCAACCTGCTCGCCACATGCTTTTTTTCACCTTTTTATGTTTCTCTGCCACAAGCATATGCAGTTTGTTTGTACGTCATAGTTGGTGATACAACCATTGTTTTATTCATTTGTTCAAAAATGCTGATTGCAAAATACTTTCCTCACACAACTCATCGTTGTTAGTTTTTAACTTGAAGGAATTTAATTACTGTTAAATGACTTTTGTTGTTTTTGATGCTCACAGTGTCTGTCTTGCTCTAACTCTTATTTTGAGACATGAGACCTGTTTTTTATATCAAATGCACTGATTTGAAAAAACGGAATCTTTTATTTCAGTTGTTATAAGATTGTTTGACATTAAGTTTGAAATGTTCCCTGATGCCAAAGTATCATCAACATATTGATGATATACATGTTCGAATCATTAAAATCTTGTCAATGATGTTCATTTACTTAAAATATAAAATATTGAAACTTTTACAAACCCATTAGTGAAGTATTAAAAACTTGAAATCTGAATTATCAGTAGTTGACTGTACTTAATTGTTCAAGTTTATTATAATTATATGTTTAGAGTAGAAAGAACAGTGAATTTAAGTAATATAAACTTTATTAGTTCATTTTACTTAAATGATTAATTTCACTGAATGAAGAAACCACGTCTATGTAACTTAATTCTCTTAGTTTTGAGAGATGTTATCTCTATTTTTGAGTAGATTGAACTTATTAGGGTTATAATCTTTATTTCATGTCATTATTATTATGTTTAAATGTAGTGATTTATTTGCTTGATCTGTTTGTTACATTCAGTTACCTCCCTTGCCATGCACAACATAACACACGTTTGCATGCGTTTATGTTCTGTAAAGTCAAACCCCTAGATGTTTATTAGTAATAAAAACAGGGATTGTTTTACTAGAAAACTAGAAAAAATAGAAAACTAGAATGATTTCAGCCGCTGATTAATCTCACACACCGGGATGGTGGGTCACGTGATTAACACCAGCCGAGCTTAGTGACGTCACTGCATTCGTTCGAAGAGAAAGAGGTGAAAATGTTCTTCCAGTAAAGGTAAGAAAATTCAAACTAATTAAAAATAGAATTAGTCCCATCTGTTGTGGTATTAATATGTTGCGGTATTACGGGTAGCGTTTTGGATCTGTCTGTATACATGACCTGGCTAAGCATTTATTTCTATTCGTTGTTCGCTGTTTTGCATCTAAATAAATAGCAAATAGAGCAAAAGTCAGCATTTTATTTGCAGATGCTTTTACATGCAGCAGTGACATCGTGATTTTTGCATTTTTATTCGACTTTTGTATATCATTAACGTGAATAGTTGTGTAAGAATGATAGATAAGAAGGCGTAGAAGAGCTTTGTACATTATATTAGTTGTGTTGAGTGGATCATGTTTATTTAGAAATGGGTTCTTCTTAGCATCATGTAAAGGAGAAGCTGATAATGGCGCGTCCTTGAATCGTGAAGGACGCTGCGTCAGAGATAAGGGATGCTACGACTGGTCCAACGGCAGGAACAGACCTTATATTCTGTGGTTCTCTTCTTAATTGTGATTGTAAAAAACCCCAACATTTTACAGATTTTTGTCCTGGCTTTTAATTAAGTGGAGTCACGATATGTTTCTTATACTTTAATAGTGTGTTAATGCAGCCGCAGTTCATGTAAGGAGATCATACTCTGTTGTGGGAACTTAACATTTTATGATTTGATTGCTCCATTTTCGACCATTCAAAAATACCCATATGGGGACAAATAGTGTGACCTCAGGCTGCTACATGAGCAGGAAATATAACAGACAAACCCCTTTTATTTAAACTCATTTCCATGCAGCACTTTTCTACATGATGTACAAAACGTGAGTTTGTTAAGAACGAATGCTCACAAAGTAATGGTGTCCATCTTTATTTTGTTAATAAAAAATTACTATGAACAAAACATGGTGCCAGGAATAAAAGCTAAAGCTCACTGGTAACGTCGACAGCAACCGGCGCAATTTCAAGCAATATATTCCATATTCCAGCGAGACTGCAGTGGTGCTTCCTCCTGCAGGTTCACAAACTACTGAGGATACAGCATTCGTCTTTAGATATGATGTGCTCTAGATATGTAATGCACACAGCTTTCCTAGGAAAACACTTGTAACTGCGCATGCCTTGACACCGTTGCGATCGCCGTTATGGTCAGTTGGTTACGTCCTGGGACTTATAGTGCCGACGGACGCATATGGGGGAAACCCCCGAGGTACTTAGTATGTTAAGAACACCTTCCCGTGCCTTCGCCTTCCGCAAATTCATTTGCACTCACGCTACACGCATGCCGAACTCATGCTCGCCTTCTGCGATGCTTCTGCGATTTATTCGCGCCCGCACTATACGCGCCTCCCAGCTCATGCTCATGCTGGCTTTTTAATTTCTCCAGAAGAGGGATGGTACAGAAGAAATGATCAAAAAACAGTTTGATTCCTCCCTTTTATGTCCTCACATAGTCGAAGAACAACTTCTGCTGCCATGCCAAGTTTCCCCACATGACCCCTGTCCCCACTAGCTCCCTGGTAGAGCTCAAACTGGTACATGTAGCCAGATGCCCCAGCTTGTACCCATACCTCGATGCCCCAGGGCTTGGGTTTCTTGGGAATGTATTGTTTAGCGCTGTGTCGTCCCTTGAAAGGGATGACTTGTTCATCTATTGATAGGAATTTCTTTGGCTCCATGGCAGTTGAAAAGGTTGACAGAAGCACATCCAGTACTGGCCGTATCTTGAAGAATTTGTTATCTGTAGCTTGTTCATTGTAGCCCACAAAGTGGAAGTATCTCCTGATGTCCTCAAAGCGGTTGATGGACATCGCATCAGCAATGCCTTGCTGCCGTAGACTTGGATTGGCTGACCAATACATACTAATTCTGGGATACTTGAGGTATGACATCATTAAATTTATTCCCAAGAAGATTTTCAGTTCTGGTTTTGTCAAGCAAAAGTTGTTTTTGCCTTTAAGCAATGCATACACATTTGATTGGTAAACAATCATGTCAAGGAGTGTGTCAGGAAATAGGCTGGAAAAGATTTCAATAGGCTCCTCCCCTTCAACATAAATAGTATTCTGGCCTTGAACTGTAGGTGGGACTCCTGCATAAGCATTATCTTTTAACTTCCAGATCCTCCTTCTCCTTTCCTGATTACCTGCCTCAATCTCTTCTCCTATTGCCTCACTTCCTTCTGCTCCTGACTCTGAGCTGTCACACTCACTGTGCTGTGTCTTTTTCTGTGGTCTGTCTGGCTCATAATTACTGTCTTCGTCACTTGATTGTGGTATTTCTGTGATCACCCTGTACACCTTTCCTCTCTTTTGCCTGATCATAAACAATGTCAGAATGTTACAATGTTAGATCATAAACAATGTCAGATTAATGCTTAGTAAATTGCTATTGTAATGTAAAAAATATATTGCAAAACAAACAGAGAAAGATGAATGCATGTTACCATGCACTCAAACACACACACACACACACGCACCCACACACATACACACACACACACACACACACGCACCCACACACACACACACACACACTATGATCTTACATGGGATTATCCTGCACATCCACGAATATACACGTGCACATAGGCTCAGTGTATAGTTATAAAAATATACTATAATATATTTATACTATATATATTTATTTATAATTTGTTTTTATTAGGATAATACATAATTTATTTATTCATTTATTATATTTATTACCATTTCTGTTTTACACAGTTGAAAGACTGGGACCTCATAAACAAAATATAACCATTTATTCATGACGTCCACTTCAGTGGACACTTACATTTTCATTCATAGAAAAAAAGTGCAAAACCCACATTGATTCAACTTGGATAAAAGTATTCCCTACAACATAATTAATCAGAAAATATTTTTGTACCTGCATGCTCCTTGTAGAATAAAAGGATTTTACAGATATTCCAGAGGTCACATGATCATGTCCACTGCCATCTGCCATTTTGAATAATTGATGTAATATTTCATGGTAACAAATATTAATAAAGACAATAATACTACAGTAGTACAGTAAAGGTTTAGGAGACCCCCCTCTGTTGATTTGGAGTAGGAATTGCAATCCATGTGGTAAAAATATAGTCTGAATATCTGTCCACTGTAGTGGACACCATGCATGAAAGGGATAATTTCCCCATTATTATTATTATACGCCGTGGGATTTCTCTGTCCTTGCATCTTTGGGTCCTACTACATATCGTAACACATGTCAGGAGGTATTTTGGTACACTCCTCTTTACAGATCATCTCTAAATCATTAAGAGTTTAAGGCTGTCGCTTGGCAACTCGGACCTTCAGCTCCCTCCATAAGTTTTCTTTTGAGCCACTCCTTTGTTGACTTGGCTGTATGTTTTGGGTCATTGTCATGCTAGAAGACCCAGCCACGACCCATTTTTATTGTCCTGGTGGAGGGTAGGAGGTTGTCACTCAGGATTTGACGGTACATGGCTCCATCCATTCTCCCTTTGATGTGGTGAAGTAGTCCTGTGCCCTTAGCAGAGAAACACCCCTAAAACATAATGTTTCCACCTCCATGCTTGACAGTGGGGACGGTGTTCTTTGGGTCAGAGTCAGCACTTCTCTTCCTTCAAACATGGCGAGTTGAGTTAATGCCAAAGAGCTTAATTTTGATCTCATCTGACCACAGCACCTTCTCCCAATCATTCTCAGAATCATCCAGATGTTCATTGGTAAACTTCAGACAGGTCTGCTCATGTTCCTTCTTGATGAGGGGGATTTTACAGGCACTGCAGGATTATAATCCATTATGATGTAATGTGTTATCAATGGTTTTCTTGGTGACTGTGGTACCAGCTGCCTTAAGATTATTACCAAGTTCCCCATGTAGGTTTAGGCTGATTTCTCATCTTCCTCATGATTAAGGATACCCCCTGAGGTGAGATTTAGCATGGAGCCCCAGATCGAGGCTGTACAATGGCACCAACAGTTGTCTCCTTCTCACCCTGCGTCTAACTTATGGTTTTGTAGCCCATTCCAGCCTTGTGCAGGTCTATGATCTTGTCTCTGACATCATTAGAAAGCTCTTTCATCTTGTCCATGTTGGAGAGGTTAGAGTCTGACTGATTAATTGAGTCTGTGGACAGGTGTCTTTTATACAGGTGGCAATTTAAGAAAGCTGGACTTGGTGGAGAGGTTGGAGTGTGATTAAATGTGAGGACACGTGATTGAGAGATTGATTAAATGTGAGGACAGGTGTCTTTTATACAGTTAATGAGTTTTAACAGGTGCAATTATTACAAGTAATGTGTGTGGAAAAGGAGGGGCTTCTTAACGAAAAAGTAATAGGTCTGTGAGAGCCAGAATTTATGCTGGTTAGTAAGTGATCAAACACTTATTTCATGCAATAAAATGCAAATTAATCATTTAAAAATCATACAATGTGATTTTCTGGATTCTCACCTCTCCATTCTTCGTAGGTGACAAAACTTGTAAAAATCAGCAGTGTATCAAATACATATTTTCCACACTGTAGAAGACATTTTGGTACAGGATATATCAAGTGATTTAGTGTTTCAGATGTTGCTTTGTCCTATTTTTCTGCAAGGACATCTTAATATGTAGAACAGTATAAGTTGTCATTGTTGCATTTTTTGTTTAAAAATTCTCCACACACTCTATTGGGGACAGGTCATACTACCCAGATTTTACTGATACCCCAGCTACTCTCAGTATTACACATTTACAGGTTTCTGCTTCCATCAACATTCGGAATTGCTGTCCGTAAACAAAGTCCAAATAAAACTGGTTTGCCAACTTTAATTGAGAACTTCACTAGCTTGCACAGAACCATGCCCACTTCCATCAGACTCCTTGAAAATACGTTAGAATTCCAAAAGTGTCCATGAACCATTTTCTATAAATTGTATGTTACACATTACAGGAAGTATGTGGCCTTCTGAACCAAGCAGTACTTTACTCAAAGCAATTAAGGAAATTTGTCTCCTAATTGTAAAATTATTTGTTAACAATTAGATACTTTCTGACAGCATGGCTCTATAACGTTCTGTTCTGTTATTAATGTAATAAAAATAGTATTACAATTAAATCCAGCTGTCAGCATTTTGTTGTTTTTTTCTTCTAGGTTTGCTTGTTCTCAGCCCTGTTCAAACTATCCTGTACTGAATTAAGCCTGCGTACAGTGGATCATCATGGGAGAGCTTTTCCGTAGTGAGGAGATGACTCTGGCTCAACTGTTCCTGCAGTCCGAAGCTGCATACTGCTGTGTTAGTGAACTGGGAGAACTGGGGATGGTACAATTCAGAGATGTATGTACACAAATCAGAGATTGGTAAAACTCTTGAATTATTTCTCGTTCAGTGCAGTGCTCTCATTAAGTAGGGATGTCCCTACTCTCCCTAATCTAAAGGATTGGTACAGACACCGGTCTGGGCATATTTTAATGTACTGGAATCAGCTATATTAAGCACAATCTAATTCGTATCCATTATGCTGTGACCCTGTATTTATGTTTAAAGCATGATTAGTCTGGTCAATTATTGTAATAACTTTATCACCATTGGCCAAAACCTGCACCCACGAGGCTGATGTTCAAAAATAGTGGAGACTGGAGAAAATGCAGAACTTTGTTTACAGCATTACAACTTGTGCACAGCTCTAACAATGTTTGTTGTTTTTGCAAGTATTTTACATTTTTCAGTTTTTTTTTCCCAGAAACAAAATGGAACTATAATAAATATTGTGGTCAATTTCAATAATTACCTTGAACTATTTTTAATTTAAAAAAGTAAATATTTTTATTCCTGAATTGAAATGTGTTGATGCGAGCAGGAAGCCGTCTAGGATTCAATTCAATTTTATTTGTATAGCTCTTTTTACAATAGACATTGTCACAAAGCAGCTTTACATTGGTATATAAAGAAGTGTAACAATTGAATTATATTGAATTATATTGGATCATCCTGTGAAACGATGCATCATCCTGATAACAGCAAACAAAATCAAGTAATACTTTTAACAGTAGTCAAAAGAATGAGGTTTAATTGTGACCTTTAAACAAAAAATCTGTTTAAGAAAACAGTGTATGGGAGTGTGTTGTAGTTATGTGGCAAAGGTTAGTAATATGCTTTAAAAATGGCATGCAGTCAGGCCCTTGTAACAGCTGTATGTAAAGATTATATAAATATTTGTTTCATGAATATAGTAATATCAAAAGCACCATCCAATTCAAAACTCTACTTTGTGTTTTATTTTTTGGTTGCTATAGGATACTAACCAATCAAATTTGCTCATTAAATTGACTTCCGTCTACAGGGTTGTATGCCCCTTCTGATTATATTTTGAAGGGTTTTATAATGTGAGTCTTTTAACAAATGGACAAGATATCTGACCAAACAGATTTATGATTTTCCGTATGAGGGCAGCCCTTAGTTGTCTAACCCTTCTCAGCATAGTGAAGAAGGTGCTACTTCAGCAATGCCAAGTCTACCTACAAAGTAATAAAACATTTACTGGCAAAGGAACAGAGGATGGACTTTATCTTCAAATATACCAAACAATGTTTGGGCTGCCCTGGCATACTGTACTTTACTGTCTACTGTACTAATTACTACTTTATTGAAAGGTTGTACTTTGTAATTTTTTATATATTTTGAATAATGCGAACTAACCCCATTTGTTTGAGTATATATGTGGGTAAGGGGGAGATGGAATTTAGCAGATGGAGTACATACTATATTTACATATGACAGCTAAGCAATTAGCTTAAATAGTCAATGGGATTTGGTGAGAGAGGTTGGGCAGATGTAACCAAATAATACATATAATCAGGCAAATTATAAATGCAGTTAAACTTTGAACTTTTTTTCGCTATTAGTACCTCATCATAACACGGTTTGTCCAATGTGGTTATTTGACAGGGAAAACTTAACACTAAATGCCGTGATTTTAGAATTTGTCTTTTTGTTTTTGTCATAAGCTTGAATACACTCATAATGTATAAGGAATAACAAAACTGTTCTCAGATTGAAATTAATATATACACCTCATGTCCCTGTGTCCGGCAGCTCAACCCTGATGTCAATGTCTTTCAAAGAAAGTTTGTGAATGAAGTGAGGCGCTGTGAGGAGATGGATAGAAAATTACGTGAGTCATATACACAACCACTTGTGATCTATTGTATAAAAAGAGAAATAAATGCTCTGGTTCAATAGTATTTTAGCATGCAAATACAAAAACCATGTATAACATAAATCTGGATTGTTTGATTGTAACATTGTATAAAATATATACATGTATTTGCAGAGAGGAATAAATATTTGATCCATCAAGCAAACAAGACTTTATATTTGGTGGGAAAAGCAAAGCAAGCACAGCAGTTAGATGTTTTTTGTAGTTGATGATGAGGTTTGTGCACATGTCAGGAGGAATTTTGGTCCACTCCTCTTTACAGATCATCTTTAAATCATTAAAAGTTTAAGGCTCTCGCTTGGCAACTCGGACCTTCAGCTCCCTCCATACATTTTCTATGGGATTAAGGTCTGGAGACTGGCTAGGCCACTCCATGACCTTAATGTTCTTCTTTTTGAACCACTCCTTTGTTGACTTGGCTGTTTGTTTTGGGTTATTGTCGTTCTATAAGTAATCTCTGTAATTTTTGTTTAAATATTCTATCACTCACTGTTAAAATAAACATACCCTTAAAATTATAGATTATTCATATCTTTGTAAGTTGGCAGTCTTACAAAATCAGCAAGGGATCAAATAATTTTTTCCTTCACTGTATGTATGTATGTAAACTATAACTATATAAGTGACCGTGAGTTCTGTGTAAAAAGCTATATAAGTGTATATATAAATATATATATATAAGTATATTATTAGTTTTAGTAGTAGTAGTAGTATTGTGATGGCTGCTTTAAACAGAATATTGCCCATGGCACAAAGGTCAAATCATCTCAAACTGGTTTCTTGAACATGACAATGAGGTCACTGTAGTCAAATGACCTCCACAGACACCATACTCCCAATCCATCAGAGAACATTTGAGATGTGGTGGAATAGGGGATTTGCATTGTGGTCCAGCCGACAAATCTGTAGCAACTGCTTAGTCCTATCATGTTAGTATGCACTAAGATCCCAGAGAACCTTGCTGAATCGATGCCATGAAGACTTACAGCAGTTCTGAAGGCAAAATGAGGCCAAACCTAATACATGCAAAGTGTATCTAGTAAAGTGGTCAGTGAATGTACAGATTCGTAGTTTTGTATATTAGTATATATATTTTGGGTTTCAGATTTACCTTTTAATTAGCTTTGTCTGCTATTCTTTTCACTCTTCTCCTAATTTAGTTAATAGAGTAATGCATCTAATAAAAAAAATGGCATCAGGGATTCCCCTGAGGTAAAAGATTAATTACAGGATTACTTACTTATGCCAAACATAAATTTTATACCTAAACATTGTATGAATTGTTTGGATGTTGATAATGTATTGAGTTTACCCCATAAAGAGTTACAAACTCAGCTGATGTCATTTTCCTCAGGGTTTGTGGAGAAAGAAGTTAAGAAAGCCAACATCACAAATTTGAACACAGGGGAAAATCCGGAAGTTCCTTTTCCTCGAGACATTATTGATCTTGAGGTATGCTTATTTTCAGAAGTAGGATTTATATTAGTATTTAAATGTTACTATGTTGCACCAAATATTCCTTGAAACACTGTGACTGTGTATACAGGCCACCTTTGAGAAGCTGGAGAACGAACTTAAGGAGATCAACACCAATCAAGAGGCACTGAAAAAGAACTTTTTGGAGTTGACCGAACTCAAGCACATACTGAGAAGAACCCAGCAGTTCTTTGATGAGGTCAGATCTTCCCTCACCCTACTGGCATGGTTGCATATAATAAAATCTATTTTGTTACACGTTTGGTTAGAAAAATGCAATATAATATCATTCGTGTTCAACAAGGAAATATAGGGTACAGATGAGTAGGGTTATGGGATTGTGATTTAATGTTAGATTAAATTATTTGTTTATTTGTGCATTTGTGCATTCCCATCTTGTGCCCAGTCCATTCAGTTATAACTTCTATCAGCTATTGTCACACCAAACAGGCAGAACAGTCAACCATTGTGACTGCACTCTAATCAGGAACTGCATATCCTTAGGCCACATTAGCATAAGCCCACCCCTTACCCATAATGAGTTCCACTGTGAGACAGAATCCTTCATGGCTGGACCATAAGGTATCAACACTGAGTCTTTTGTCCTATGTTCAACCAAACCCAGAGTTTGATAAGCTCTTCGTTGTGCTACTATGCCATTGTGATCCTTCGGAGCACCTCGTTGTTGAGCTGGACACCCACTATGGGTCACACACCTCCTCCCGGTCATCTGTTACCTCAGCAGACAATGCTGGCAAGTGAAACTCCATGCATGGCAGGCAAGAAAGAGCATCGGCATTTTTGTGTGAATTATCAGCACAATATACAATCGTAAGCCTGCAACGTTGAGATCCACTGATATCAGCAGCATTATTTGAACATAAATTATTATTTATTTATTATTTGTTTTTCATTATTTGTAGATGATCCAGCAGGTAGGATTTAAAATACATGCTCTGCGCTATCCTTGTCCTGGGACAAAACAGTAGAGCCCACATTACTGCCGTCCATGTCCACAACAAACACCCTGGGATGGGAAGAGCCGTTACTGGCACAGTGGACAAAGTGAGAGCTGCTTATATGATTTGTTCACTTGATCAGACTGCATGGACCACTGCTGAACGGTGCCTAACTTTGTTGTATCTATTGACACACTCCCCCTACTGACTACATGCCCCAAGAAACTCACCATAACCTGAAGTATGTGACACTTCCTGGGATTTGAAATTGAAATCTGACAGCACAAATAAACAAAAACACAAGACACACACTTAACAAAGTATTCTAAAAAGATACTGCATCAACTGATCATCACTTTATACATTACAGTTATTTCAGGAAACATCAGCCAGAATACATAACACTGGATTTGTCAATGCATTGTAGCTGATCTTGGTCTCCATGTTAAGTTTACGGTAATCCACACAGAAACAGCTATCCTAGATTGTTTTTCTTTTTTTGTCAACAACGTAAGTTATGTCCACGGGCTATGGTACGGTTCAATGACACTTGTTTCTTTGGCCACAGTAATGTGATGCTACATATTCGTACAAGTACAATCCCTCTCATTCACTCCTAGGAAGTCAGTAAATTCCCCAATTAATTCCATGCTGTCACAAATCGCCGGGGTAACACAGCGATTCAGGAGAAAAATGCAGAGGAGGCAGACATCAACGCAAGTGTGTTAATATATACAGTGCAGATACAGAGTGAACAGAGGATACAGAACACATAAACTAACGACAAGAGGGGAGAAACCAGGCTAACGAGTAAGATAAGAAAGAGAGAGAGGAATCAGAAACGACTAGAAAAGGAGCTCAGAATCTCTGGTTAAAAGACGAGAACCAGCGTCTAAGTGAAGACAGACCAGGGTTTAAATAGAGGAAGAAGAAGAAGGTGTCAGCAGCGCCACCAGCAGTGTGGGAGAGGAGGTGCCCAGGGAGAAGACAGCCGCGAAGCAATTTCATCCTGAAACATGCAGTGTCACTAAAATGATTTCCAAAAATGCAAAGTTACTAATATTTCCACTGAACAGAAAGTGTGTTTGACAACAGTTTTATTCAGCTGGGCAATTCAGCCCAGTTCAGCAAGTAATAGCCATGCCAGTTATGGAGCCCAAACGAGTCCCATTAGTAGAATGCCTGCTCTGCTGAGATGCAGAGAGTAGAAGTCAAGTCACAGATATTTTACAATGGAGCATTCACCTGAACAATGGAGTTCACCCAAAGCCTAAAGTCTACATTGAGCACCAATGCACCCCATCAGATGCTCACCAGATTGTGGTGTTTCACCAGCTCCATCGTCATTTAACACCAACTTATTGCCTTGTCACTCACATGTCAGAGGTGTGGCTGGCTGGCTGGCTGGTTCCATTTGTTGCATAACAAACACATAATAAGCACAGAACGCTCAGTGCACAGCCTGGAGTCGTTGCTTGTTCTCCCAGACCTGCTGTTTCATATCCTCGATAGGCTTTTTACCGCCCCATGCCCACTTAGACTGTAGTGTTGGGGTGGGTGAGACAAAGTTTGCTCATACAGATCCGCATATATTACTAAATTAATTATGCTGCGAACACTAAACAAGAGACAAACACACAAAAAACCCTAAATAAAGAGACCATGGAGCTAATTTGCATATGGGTGCAGGTACCAATCAAGTGGATTTTTAATCAAATCAAATTAGCACCTGCTAATCAAATTAAAGCACTTTTTTTAGGCATAGCAGTTATTCTTAGACAGCTAAAAGGAAAGGAAAAAGAGAAAACATGAAAACATGAGGGGTGGGCAAGTGAGGGAAGCAGAAACAATCTAATAGTATTTATAATGGACGATAGATGATTACAGAGAAACATTATCCATGTGCTAGCCAGAACTTGTAATTGACTGGACAGTTATACATAATTCAATTATTCAATTTTATACCCACTTAGATATGAGTTGAGGGTAGCAGGGAGCTTGGGCCTGGTACTACAGGGTATAATGCAGGGACAAACCCTACACAGGGCAGAAATCCACTGCAGGCCAAATAGACACACACATTCACTCCTACTAATACACTTTACTGAGCCCAATTGACCTAATACATGTCTTATAAAATAAGAAGAAAACAGGCTTCCTGGAAAGAAAAAACCCACAGGAACATGTAGAGACAAGAACGCTCTGTAATTCTGGAGCTATGAGGCAACAGAGATAATCACTTGTGTCACCATGCTACCCTAGTATGACAATATTACTATTATAATGTTTTAAAAACCAAGGTACAGTCTAAGCTAATTATATGAGTACTAAAATATGTTTAATGTATTTAATACCAGATGGAAGACCCCAACTTACTAGAGGAGTCCTCATCATCTCTGTTGGAGCCCAGTGAGGCTGGGAGAGGGGCTCCACTGCGACTGGGGTCTGTGCATATTATAAGGGCTATAAGATTGTTTTTCTGTTGAATTGTATTTGTGCTGCAGAAGGTCTGCAATGTGACTAAGCTGTACTGCTCTTTCCAAAAGGTTTGTTGCTGGTGTGATTAACCGGGAGCGAATACCCACCTTTGAGCGAATGCTATGGAGGGTTTGTCGTGGCAATGTGTTCTTACGGCAGGCTGAAATTGAGGACCCTCTTGAGGATCCCACACATGTGAGTGTGAAAATGTTAGGATCAGGTGGAACCTCTGGGTTCAAACCAATGCGCAGGGTAACACACAAGAGACTCAGGTAGAACATGCTGATTGCTCCGATCGGATCTGCCACCAGGAAAGAACATACACACACACACTCACACGCACACACAAACAGTAAAGAGTAGAGCTAGGGGTGAAAGAACAGAAAATGTGATTTCATGCTGGTTTCATATGTAGGTAAAAACTGTTTTCCTTTTAAACCATATTTAACAATGTAAATGTTGAATTTTTCATATTTTGAATAAGCCCCGTGTTTTACTGCAGCATTTTTATAATCTCATAAAAATGTTATAAATTAAAGTTTATGTTGTTTTTGCAGGGAGATCAGGTTCACAAGTCAGTATTCATCATCTTCTTCCAAGGAGACCAGCTGAAAAACCGAGTTAAGAAGATCTGTGAAGGGTAAGGTAACCTTCTAACAGGACAGCCAAAAGACTTTTACACATTATCTTTTTGTTTTCAACACTGTACTTTAGACATATTTTATTAGTTGATCTTTATTGTATAAATTAGTTTAAGGTTGCTTAATCATGTAATCATGTAATAGACAGGCATCTGTACTAAAGTCTTCCATATTGTAAAAGTGACTAGGCATAGTGCACTGATTAGTGTTGATGCTATAAAACTAAATGACTTTTTAATGTTAAATCATGTTACAGGTTCCGTGCTTCTTTGTACCCCTGCCCTGAAACAACACAGGAGAGAAAAGAGATGGCAGCTGGTGTCAACACTCGGATTGATGACCTGCAAATGGTGCGTCTAATTTTTTTCCTACTGAAAAACAACTTTATTAAGTTACATGCAAAATAAATGTATGAATTACACTGCACACTTTTTTATTTCTAATGTTTCCTTTCCAAGAAATAAAAAACATGAGATTATGATAGACTAAGTGAAACTGATGAAAAATTTCAGATTTGCTATGTCACACTAATACTAAATTAAATAAATATTTGTAACTTTGAAAGAATTTCAAAAATCTAAATTCTAAATATTGAATTTGATTGCATAAATCAATTTTGAACCAATGTCAGAAGTAGATCTAGGGGGTCCTAGGATGCATGATCCACAGACAAAAAGCCAACTTAAGAAAAGGCCTCTTAGCTATTGGGAACGCCAACCTGACCTCGGGAAGGCCGAGACACCAACGAGGCAAGCTCGTTCCTGGGAGTCCACCTGTAGAAGCCCAGTGCTCCCTATGGGACGAGCAGGTGAACCGAGAGTCCAAAAAAGGCTAAACTTAAGTCTGCCTGAACCTGAAAGAAATGAAAGAAACAAAGGAAAACAAAGAATTCAGGGGAATTTGAGGGAATCAAAACGGCGTATGAGCTGAAGAATCATAACAAAACACAAACCGAAACCAAGCTAAACAGAAACTGAATAAACGAACAGTTAAAATAAAATAGGAGCTAACCAACTAGAAAGCAACACAACAGAACCAACGAGAAACTGAAAGTAAACTCCAAACATAACTAACAGAGCAGGTAAATCAAATGGAAAATGAAACAGTGAGCTGGAGAACACTAGCATGAACACGGGGCTTAAATAATGAATATCTCATCAACTGCACTGAAAACCAGTGTGCGAAATGAGGAGGCGTGATAACCGATGGAGAAAATAAATCAATAGATTTAACACGGAAACCAAAACAAAACCCCACATGCCTAACAATGACTGTTTTATTGATATTGGCTCATTGTCTCTGGTGCAGACCATCATGTGCCACTGGCCTCAGGGCTAAAGGAAGATTGGGGTATTTAATAGATGTCATTTTTTTAGCAGAGAGGCCAGATTCAATGGTTGGACAGAATTAACAGGCCGTCACATGATCTTACTGTTCATATAGGCTTTAAGACATTTCTGTAGGTGCTGTAAAATGTAGCGCCTGAGGGACTTATCATTATCTTTCCAAAACTCAAAGTAATGGTAAATTATAAGATTTGATAAATATAGAGGCCCAGGTCTACAGTATCTCACAAAAGTTTTATCAAAGTATCATATCCTCGGTGTTATCTTTCCATGGAACAACACTGATGTAATGTAGTCAGTCTGCAGCTTGTATAACAGTGTAGATTTGCTGTGCCCTCAAAAATAACTCAACACAAAGCCATGGCCAAATTGTGCCCATTTAGATATTTTCCCTCTCCTGAGACATATTGGAATATTGCCCTGCTGCCCAGTTTCTGCAGAGAGGGAAGATCATGCTCTGTTTCAGTATGTCAAGGTACATGTTGGCATTTTGCTTCCCAAAATCAACTGTAGCTCCCCACAGCCAGAAGCACCAATGCAACACCAAGTCATGACATTCCCTCCACTATGCTTGGCTGTAGGCTAAGCCACACATACTTGATACCATCGGAAACAATTAAGTTTATCTTGGGCTCATCAGACCACAGAACATGGTTCCAGTAATCCAGCAAAAGTCTTCAGCAAAGAGGCTTTCTTCTGGGACTGGTACTGGCAATTTACATCATATCAAAGTGTTATCTTCAGTGTTGTCCCATGAAAAAATATACTTACTTTTGTGAGATACTGTATATGCTTACTATAACTGATATAACAATGTACATATAAGTCATAGAACATAGAACATTTTGACCATAGATCTGCTTCAGACTCGGTGTGGATTGGGTTGCCGATCTAGGGGATGGGGGATGAACAGAACTTTAAGAAACATGGCCAAGAAGTCATTTGGCCAATCACACACACACACACACACACACACACACACACACACACACACACACACACACACACACACACACACACACACACACAAAACCAAGCAAGATGTGGTTGGAAACCAGAGTGCGACAGAACCGTTGATGTTGATGGTGATGGTTGCCACAGTATTCAAAATAATGAAAAAGATTTTGCAGCTCCTTTCAACAACCATTTTGAAAAGGTTCAATGGCCTACTTATAGATCATCAACATCAACATTGGTCTCTAGTACTATATTTGTCTGCTTAGGGCAGAGGGGCCGTGAGAGAATTTTCCTGTCTACATTGTTTTATGAGCAGTTAAGAAAGAACAGCTGTCAGATCTTTTTTTTTTGCCCTTGTACACTATACAGTTGTTGTATTGCTACGGTTGTGCTGTTGGAATCAGATACAGAAGGATTTTGTCTCAAGTGCAAAAAAAAAAAGTTAGTTTATTATTTTTTGAGGCTCTGTGTCTGAAGCGGAGTGCATGAAGCTCCAAATATGGTTGCCATCTTCATGAATATAAAATGTTTAAATTATGGGTCCTCGGTCCCACAGGAGTTGGCCTGTTCAGTTTACATAAAGGTCTCCATTTTAAAAAACAACCTACCTATATACATGGGAAGTTATAGAGTTTGATTTTGACTTCAAATTCACTCTTAAGCAAACCGTGGTGTGTGATATGATGGTGTTGTTCCTTGTAAAAAAACGTTTTTCACACCTGTATGATGGTGTCAGTGCACTTGTTACCTGTTTTAAAGACAGCCGGACCACTGTCCTCACATTCAAACAATCTCTCAATCACATGTCTTTATATTCAATCACATTCCAACCTCTCCACCATGCCCAGGACCAAAGAGCTGTCTCGGGACACCAGGGATTTGTAGACCTGCACAAGGCTGGGATGGGCTACAGGACAATAAGCAAGCAGCTGGGTGAGATGGCAAAAACTGTTGGCACAATTATTAGAAAATGGAAGAAACACAAGATAACTGTCAATCTTTCTCGGTCTGGGGCACCATGAAAAATTTCTCCTCGTGGGGTAAGAATGATTCTAAGAAAGGTCAGGAATCAGTTCAGAACTACATGGGAAGATCTGATCAATGACCTGAAGAGAGCTGGGACCACAATCTCAAAGATGACTGTTAGTAACACAATGCACCGTCATGAATTAAAATTCTGCAGGGCACGCAAAGTCCCCCTGGACCAAAATTCTTGCTGCAGTGTGTGCAATTTTGGTCAAGAACTACAGGAAACATCTGACCTTTGTAATTACAAATAAAGGTTTTTGTATTTTATATTATGTTATATTTTTCTATTGTATCAAATAATTACTTTATGCAATAAAATGCAAATTAGTGTTTTAAAAATCATACCATTTAAAAAAATATAACGGAACTGTGGTAGAGTCGCAATAATACATTTGAGGTTTGTGCTATAATCTGAGATATTGACACCAGTGTATTGCTTTTCCACAATAGCAGTACACGTCTCACATTATCATGATACCATCTCATGTATTGTTGCTTATATTATTTACATTATTTACTTTCTAAGTTCGATGTAAAACTGTAACGTACAACAAAACACTTTTACTGTACTCTACTTGCCAAAAAAGCAAAAAAATGCTAATTTTAAGCTGTTATTGAATTTAAAATGACTTTTCATATTCTTTAATACAGGTGCTGAACCAAACCGAGGATCACCGGCAGAGGGTTCTTCAAGCTGCTGCTAAATCACTGCGCGTATGGTTCATTAAAGTGAGGAAAATGAAGGCCATCTACCACACACTGAACCTCTGCAATATTGATGTTACGCAGAAGTGTTTGATTGCAGAGGTGTGGTGTCCTATCGCTGACCTGGATTCTATACAGTTTGCCCTGCGAAGGGGCACGGTGAGGAAGCAGGTCTTATTTGTGTATACATCTATAGGTGGTGTTACTTCACTCTGAATATGGACTTGGGTTACTTTTATCTACTGTAACACATTGGATTAAACCAATGTTACATCTGGAAAAAAGGAATTTAATAATTCTGTTCATTTTTATTACTCTTGAAGGAAAGGAGTGGATCCACCGTACCATCTATTTTGAACAGAATGCAGACGAAGCAAACACCCCCCACATACAACAAGACAAACAAATTCACCTCTGGCTTCCAGAACATTGTGGATGCTTATGGAATTGGAACCTATAGGGAAATTAACCCAGGTATAACAATGCAATTGCAAAACGCTACATTACATGAAAATGTAATCCTAATTATTTGAAGACATTTTAATTGTTTATGATCATTTTTGTAATATTTAAACATTCTTCAGGATGTCCATGGTAATTTTAATACATACTGATAACAGATGTTAACAGTTTGCTTGGAATTGTTTTGGATTCTAATCTTGTTGCTTGTTTGTTTCTTTTTTTGGTGGCATTCTGTAGCACCCTACACAATCATCACCTTTCCCTTCCTGTTTGCTGTGATGTTTGGGGACATGGGTCATGGTGTTCTAATGACCAGTGCTGCCCTCTACCTTGTCATCAGAGAGAGCCGTCTGCTCTCACGGAAGCACGATAATGAGGTTTGAATTTTGTGAATAAGTTACTTAATTAGTCACATGAAATTAACTAAAGTAACTGTAAGCACATAGTAAGAGAGACAACATTGGTAATAAACTGGTAAGTTGTATTTTGTCTGTGACTTGTGTTACGACCCAAACAACCACAAATTATGGTGCTGGGTCTATTTATTTTTTCCCCATCACCATATTAAGTAAATGAGAATTTCCATTTCTACAAAGATGATTTGTTTTAGTTAACTTCTGAGTTAATGCAATGAAAACATATTAACAACAAAAAAAAACAACTAATAGGGGAATCAGCTTCGGGGTAGACCAAGGCCAAAATAACAACCAAAACTACTAAAAACACATAACTGAACTAGCTTACCTAAAAAAGAAATGGAAATACAAATTACTTTTCTACACAAAAACAGTCAAAACACATTCAAATAAATTGTCAGTCATACCCATACAACCTCAACACATCAGGACAGCAAAAGTGCAACAACTTCCAAATTAGAATGCACGTCCCATCTTAAAATTCTTAATACCAGATGACATCACCATGGGTATTAAAAAATTAAGCGATCCATTCAGCAAGTTTGATGGCAACATGCAACGTCTGCAAACGAAATGCTGAAGGGGCTGGTGCTAGCATTGCAAAATACAAACTATAGTGTGACTGATTAATAGTATATAAATGAATTATTAATATACAAATATAGTTTAAGGTGCTTGAATAAGATGTTTTTATTTTGAATGCAGTTTAGCGAATTTATTACATTTATATTTGTATGTTCATTTGTTATATTTTGTTTTACAGGGTTAGTAAAGTAATGTTTTAGTCGGATACCTTAAATCTCTCCCACATGGTGATTTTACATTTACAGTATTTAGTGATATATGCGGTTTATTAATTTAATGCTATTGGAACAATATCGAGTATCAATCAAGATGAATTATAAATTACATTTAGGTAAGACATACCCCAAATTCAGCGGGTTAATCAATCCTCAAAATTATTGCTTTCTTCTTTTTTGCATCTCCGATCTCTCTTGCTTTAAAATTATTTTTTGTGTTCTGTGTTTAATCAGACTGTTCCTTTCTGAGCTATTAACGGACTAGTCTGTGGTTGATGTTATGCTACCCTCTGTGTACTGCACAGCCTTAGTTACACCCCATTTTCAAATGTTTTTTTTCTCTTCTTGCCATTTTGAGCTAAATATATATGTATTATATCACAAACTACACAGTGATAATGTGAAGACAGGGAAACAAGGCAAACAAATACTAAGTGATACTAACACAAACACAATAGGTTATTACAAAGAGAGCAAATACTAACAGACAGCATGCTAACAATGTTTTACACAAACTAACAATCAGATACCAACAGCAAATGCTATACAACCAGACAGAGCTAACAATTCCTAACAAGAACAGAAACTAACAGCTAAAGTACAAACAAACACACGGGAATGCCCTCAATGTGAGTCAATGGCGCTGCACAGTGACGCCCAGTCCCGAAACCAGCGATTTTATGGCCCATTCCATAGTGGGGCCGGACTATGTAATCAATTAATTAAAAATTAATTAAAAAAAATAATTTGGACAAATTAATGGCTCCTTGAGCAGGCTTACTGTATGAGAGGGTGGCCTGAGTCACTGAACTGGGCGGTCTTCCAGTCACACTGACTGGTAATAGGTCCTTATCAGGGCTGATAATTCTGTCTGTGATTGGACTGTTTAATATACACTGCTCACAAAAAAATAGGGGCTACAGTTAATGGGACCACATCAGGACGCGACCGTTTTGGTCCCAATAACCGGCTGGTCCGATTAAACAAACATGCCCTATGTTACAAGATGGGACGTGCTATGTAACAAATCAAATGTTTATTAAACCTTTATTGTGCGAGTTACACGTATAGCGAACGTACAAACAAGAACTACTGTTACTTACGAACTTTGTTCATTGGAAAATAAATTAGCAAAAAAAAAGTTTTTCGAAACGATCTACAACACAATGTATAGGTACTCAGCATGTGAAGCATAATACTGTAAAAAAACAAGTTC
>JAVSBV010000083.1:2920861-2942984 GCA_033117975.1 Parotocinclus spilosoma | reverse complement strand
AGATCCTGAAGGAGAATGTCCGACCATCTGTTTGTGACCTCAAGCTGAAACGAACTTGAGCTCTGCAGCAGGACAATGATCCAAAACACACCAGCAAGTCCAAAATAAAGACATTGGAGTGGCCTAGTCAAAGTCCTGACCCATTGAGATGCTCTGTTGTTTTGCCTGCCGTATTTGATTAAAGACGCCGGATTCACCCGACACTCTGCGTGTGCCTCCGCCATATTTGGTGACGTTACACGGATTGTTTCTAAAGACTTTAGTAGATCTATTTTATTTAACTAGATTTCTTAATTCTATTAAGGAAATATGAATTTCAGACAAACTATTTATTAGCACAAATGTCAACCTTTTTTTCACAACCCAATGATAGCATCTTTGATAGATGGGTTGAAACTGCACAATACGTAAAATACTATACTTTCACCAGTGAATTTTTTTTTTTGTAGTTTTACTATTTTTACTAGTGTTACTGATTATGAGCTTATAATGGTTCCATTCTAATATTAGTTCAATAATGTTTGCATTATGTTTATTGCTGCAAAACCCACAAAAAGCAAGTAGAAAAGCTTATATTCAGAAACGGAATACTATACTTACTATCTCTCTCCCTTTCTGTTGTTTTGCATCTATAGATGTTTAGCATGATCTTTGCAGGACGATATATACTTCTATTAATGGGAATCTTCTCAGTCTACACTGGAATGATCTACAATGATTGCTTTTCCAAATCCCTCAACATGTTTGGATCGGGGTGGAGTGTGAAGTCCATGTTTGGATCCAAAGGCGGCAACTGGTCGTAAGTCAATCATGTACACAAAGAAATGACAGGTAATCAGATGTATAAGCTAAAACAAAGTCTGGTAAATCTAGTTTTAGTTTTTTAAAGTTTTAATTTATCTACAGTTCTAGCTGTGTGAAAAATGGGTTTGGATATATTCTTACTGAATACCTTTATGACTTAATGGTGCACAGCAATATTTAGGTATGAAACTAACTTGTACTTAAATGCCTGAATCTAGGGTTTCTCAGCAGAATGTTGCCCAGAGAATCACAGACTCTTATCCAGTGTCTCCTCTTCCCACAAAATATACCCAAACATCTCTGTTATATAAAACAGTCATTTTGATTTTCCCATCTACAAAGAATGAAGAGGTCTGTGATTGTTATCGTAGGTACACTTGAACTGTGAGAGACAGAATTTGTGTGATTTTTAAATAATTCATTGGCATTATTTGCATTATAATAAATAAATATTTGATGCAATAGAAAAGCAGAACTTAATATTTGGTACAGACACCTTTGTTCACAATCACAAAAGGTTCAGCAGACGTTTCCTGTAGTTTTTGACCGTGTGCACACACAGCAGCATCGATTTTGTCTTTCTACAGTACCTTATACAATACAATGTAAGATGGTAAGAAGGTACATTTCTTCTACCTTATTCAGACCTTTTCCAGATCTTTCAGGTTTTGGGGCTGTCACTGCGCAACATTGACTTAGGTTCAGGTCTGGAGACTGGCTATGCAAAGACCCAGCCACATTCCATGTTCAGTGATCTTACTGAAGGCAGGAGGTTGTTGGCCAAAATCATGACCCCATCCATCCTCCCTTCAATACGGAGCAGTCGTCTTGTCCTTTTTGCAGAAAAGCACCCAAACAACTCTATTTTGGTATCATCTGACCACATAACCTTCTCCCATCTCTTCTTGATCATCCAGATGGTCAAAGGCAAACTTCTAATGGGCCTGCTTCTAATGCTTCTAAACTTCTAATGGGCCTGCTGGTGTGTGCAGGAAACCTTGCGTTCCCTGCAGGATTTTAATCCATGACAGCGTATTGTGTAACTAACGGTCATCTTTGAGATTGTAGTCCCAGCACTGAATTTATTGTCCAGGTGGGTGAGTGTCAGATGAAGGTGGATAATACCTCATCCGATGGGACAGTACGCAAACTGCAGAGGGTCTAATAAAGGAGGCAGCAGGGTCTTGATGTGCCTCCTGACAAGTCTCTCGAAGCACTTTTGGGTGTGAGAGCAAAAGGGCCAGTAGTCATTGAGGCAGGATACTGAAGATTTCTTTGGCATATGTATGATGGTGGTCACCTTGAGACACGTTGGGACGTTGGGATGGTGGCACTGCTCAGGGAGATGTTGAATATGTCGGGGAAGACATCTGTCAGCTGGTCTGCACATTCCCTGAGAACTCTACCAGGAACGTTGTCTGGTCCAGCAGCTTTCTGTGGGTTAACTCTGCGTAGAGTTTTTCTCTCTCTGAGATTGCTTTTGAATCACTCTTAATCTAAAAGCTTCTAAGATAAGTTAGGAGTGTTTAAAACGTATTTGTAGAATCTTTTTGAATATGGCCTCAGTTGTCCTGTTGATGTCTTTAATAAACTATATGGATCTTGAATAGAGCTTGATAATATATGTAGTCTCAAAACTTTTAGCATTGTTGGTCCAGTGGTGACCATTTTGTCTAATTCAAATTTTTATAGATAAGTTTGGAAACCTAGATTTTCACCTATTGTCTTTTGACCTTCACTTTACATTTGCAAGTAAATTATTGTGTATCCTCTCACCATCAAGAAAGGTAAGGTGTTTTAGCAGCTTGTGTGTTAGGGTAGCACCTTTGGCAATACCATTTGTATTGGACACAGGTGTAATTTGTTGGTTGTAAAATATTTGCAATGAAATACTGATAGTTTTGATATCATATCATATCATGAGTCTTATGTGTACAATTAGTTAATTCGCTTTTATTTATCACACTATGTTTGTAGTGTTGAGACTCTTGATGGAAATGCAGTACTGCAGCTTGACCCAGCTGTACCTGGCGTATTTGGTGGACCTTATCCCCTGGGAATTGACCCAGTATGTTACAGAAACACATACGCAACAACACAAACATAAAAACATAAGCATTTTTAGATCAAATCTGAAGGTGATAGAAATTCCAACAGCAATGGCTTGTGCATAATTAATAAACCTTGCTAGGACTAGCAAGTATGGTGTAAGCAAATGTTACTTTGTTAGTACTAAAGTTCACATAGGAATTGTCTTTTTGTTTTTAGCAAATTTCATGCCAGTATTATAGTAACATTTTATATTAATTGAAAATAGGTCAGTTAAATAAAGGTACTTAGAAGTGATATTCTGGAATCTAGATCTGAGTACATCAGTCTAATGTGTATTGTATGTTTCTGCTAGATCTGGAACATTGCCACAAACAAACTATCATTCCTGAACTCATTTAAAATGAAGATGTCAGTCATTCTAGGGGTGATTCACATGCTGTTTGGAGTCACTCTCTCGCTCTTTAATCATCTGTAAGTTTAGTTGTTGTTTTGTGTGTGTGTGTGCACGCATGCATTTCTGTAATCTCAAAGGTGTTATTTTAATATAATAACTATTTTTATTACTGTACTATTTATATTACTATAATGTTTATATTACTGTGATAAATATTTTGGGATATTTGTGTTTTCTATGGAAGACAGTACAGTCTAAACTCGATGTCTCGCCCATGTGTGTTTCATGGCTATTTTTGGTGAAAGGCTAGTTTGGTGACTTAACAAGGTTACATAAAAATATATATAGTGATATTCATACCTGATACTGATTCTTTTTTTACTGATTCATTTAAGCATTTTTTTAAGTAGTCTCTGACGATTGTTTCTGAGACTTAAAGCACATGCAGTCCAGTCTGACAAATAACAGCAAGCATAAAGTCATATTATAAGTTTGTCAGTTTAAAATGCATATTTAGAATCGCTGCCATAATCTGACTGAAATATATTACTTGTTATATTACACAACTTTTCTAACAGACAGGGGCTGTACATCAGCCTGCATTGCAAGGGTAATGTGGGATTAAAGCGCCACCTACTGATGGTCTTTAACATTGCAGCTTAGCAAGGTGGAATTTGTTGTTGGCTAGACCTTATGTCACATTTTAAGCTTGGCAAGAGGTAAGATTGGCAGTTTCTTGAGGTGGATGGAAGTGAATCCATCCTGCCATCACAGGTGCTAAGAGATGAAGTTGGCAATATAATGAGGGGCAAGATAACGAGGTTAGACTGTATATCATTGATAATCATTTTGTGTATATATAATACAACATTGCTTACAGTTAAATTTTGTATCTATGTGTTTCAGGTACTTTAAGAAGCCTCTAAACATCTTCCTGGGGTTCATTCCTGAGATTGTGTTTATGAGCTGCTTGTTTGGATATTTGATTTTGCTAATTTTGTATAAGTGGGCAGCCTTTGATGCTGCTACTTCTAAAGATGCTCCAAGCCTTCTTATTGCTTTCATCAACATGTGTCTCTTTAACTACAGTGAACCAACTAATACATTCATATACAGAGGACAGGTAAATATATACATTCACACCTAATAGCACTGTTAAAACTGATTTGGCCACTTTTTATTTTCTAACACTTTTGGAGGCATAAGAACATCATACCATTAGAGAAACTTGACAGAGGTATTTCGTTGGTCTGATGCTGCTTTACTTCTGCAAGACTTAGCTGCTTAGCCAGTTTATATATCCATAAATTTTGCTAAATGAGAATGTTCATCATTTCACAACCTAAAGTTCTAGGGCACTTGAGTGCTGCAGCTGGATAATGTTCCAGAGCACACATCTGAGTGGCTTCAAAAAAAGAAAATGAAGGTTCTTTTGTGAGTCCTGACTCCCATTGAGAGTCTGTGTCCATCTTAACTGGTGATGTCATGCTCGGCTCTCCATAGTTTGACCAAATTAAAACAATTCTGTAAAGAAGAGTGTGTCGAAATTTCTCCACAACAATGTGAAGTCATCACAAATGTTTGGTTGTTTTAAATGGATTTTTCTATCCAATTAGTGAAATAATAATCAATGCTGCATTTTCTAATTACTTGTATTGTGTTTATACAGTATTGTCTCATTAAGATTATTTTGACATATCCCCTAATGTTTGTGAGCAGTATAGCTGAATTATCGGGAGCATTAAATTTGACAAATTAGCAAAAGTAGAACCACAGATAGGCCATTACTTTTTCACTTGCCACTTTCTTCCCTAAAACATTAACTTGCATTTAGACACAAAATGCAGTTTTTAAATGAAGTTCTTTATTATTAAAGGAAAATGAAATCCAAACCTACAGGCCCGCAAAAGTCACCACAACACTATCCAAAGAACTGCCGGCCTCATTTGTTTCAGTCATTGGCAGTGTTAATGACTCCACCATTAGAAAGAGACCGATTCTGCATGTGTTACAACAGTGTGGCTTCATAGTAAAAGAGTGCTGGTACTAGACTGGCCTGTCTGCAGTCCAGACCCGTCTCCTATTAAAAATGTGTGGTGCATTATAAAGCACAAAATACGACAACAGAGACCCCGGACTGTTCAGCAACTGAAGTTGTACATCAAGCAAGAATAGGAAAGAATTCCACCTACAGTCAACAATTAGTGTCCTCAGTTCCCAAACAGTTAAAAGGAAAGGTGATGTAACACAGTGGTAAACATACCTCCCGTTCCAACTTCTTTGGAAGGTGTTGCAGGTATTAAATTCAAAATAAGTGAATATTTGTTAAGAAAACACTAAATGTTAGCTATTTGAATATTTCATATATTGTCTTGGTAGTTTATTCAATTGAATGTAGTTTGAAAAGGATTTGCAAATCATCGTAATCTATTTTACACAATCTCCCAACTTTATTGGAATTGGGGTTGTGCATTGGCTACCAATGTGATGACAGGTCATTTCCTTGAAATGGAACAGAGGGCAGGATTTAGGTATAAATAAATTGACACATTTTATGATGTAAGTTGACAATTACCTTCACCTCTTTGAAAGACCAGCAGCCACCACTGGTATGAAACATTATTCTCCTGCAATGCGTGACATTCTGCACATTTTCATATGTTTTGCAGATGGGAATTCAGTGTTTATTGGTGGTAATTGCTCTGAGCTGTGTGCCCTGTATGCTGGTGGTAAAGACCATGATTCTTCGTCGCCAGTATCTGTGGAAGAAACACTTGGTATGTTACGACTTTCCAATTTTCTTTCTTAGCTTGTGTCTGTACAGAACATTTTACTGTGATGGCACAGAATTGGTTTATCAGATTATATATTGATCAGCTTTTTTCATTACATACAACGGTAAAAATTGTACTTGCTGCTATATTGTTAACTGTTAGCTATCATCAAAGGTGCAGAAGCAAAATGCTACTCAAGTAAAAATGCTGTTACAAAAAAACAGGAGTACGTTAAAGGAATGTACTACCCACCACAAGTTTTCGTTAATAATCTTTACATAAGACACAGTATGTCGCTAGATAATACACAGTAAAACACAAAATATCTAGGTACTCCCTATTTTTACAATGGTCTGATTTCCAACATTTTGATGAGATTCCTTTAATAATTATGAATTTACATACAGCAGGCATTGTGTGGCAAGAGTGAGGAAATGTAGTGAAGCCGTGGAGGTGCATTATTATTTTTTTGTTTTCCAACTTCAATAAATGATTTGATAAATTACATGAAATGTGCAATACTAAAAAAATAATCTTCATGTTAATTATTTTGCCCAGTTGTAGTTTAGTGTTAGAAGCATAATTAAGGTATTGAAAAGTAAAAAGAACCTAATTTATACCGAAAAATTACGAGATCATATCTCAACCAGTGTGTAGTGAGACACACTGTAAATCCAGCAAACATGGCAGCTGTGTGGAAGCATGTCTTTACAGTTTGTGTTCTTTTCACATTGCACCTTGTTTAAAAAAACCTGAATAGAATATTTATTTAGGAACGCTTAAAAGAAATGAGATCTTGGTCTGAGTGCTTTACCGATTATACATAGGGCATTTCTCATTACCTAGTCAGTGAACTCGCTGCCTACTTCCTATGTGGGGTGTTGTCTTTGTAAAGCTTTTTAACCAACAATGAAACCCTGTAACTGGTTATTGAAACAGTCTAACTGAGTTACTCATTGCGTCACTGTGCTTACACAGTCTGCACAAACTCTAGCAAAGTTGGTCAGAACATATCCCCAACCTAATTTTGGGAGTAGCTGTAGTTGTAGTGTCTAAATCGAGGACTGTTATCCACTGTGCAAGTGGACACTTTGTTCCAGTTATACCCAACTTATCAGTGATATCACATAACAAATGGAACATTACATCAACAACGTGAACTCAAAATTCTGTGAATCTGGAAGTGCAAAAAAGTATGCATGGGTACACACACACACACACAGAGGCACAATATGCACACATGGGCACACACATACACACCACAAAGAGTCTGTGGCATTCTGTAAGCCATTCAGACATTTGTTGGGTTTTGTATTTAGTCCCAGAAGAGGGAGGCAAGTCCTGCTCAGAAACTAGAAAATTTAGAGCAAGCAGGCAGCAGCTCATCCACCGGACTCACTCAACAGGGCACACAGAAGTTTGGAAGCATACGGGTTGGGAATGGACCCACTGAGGATGAGGCTGAGATAATTGAGCACGACCAGCTATCCCAGCATTCTGAGGATGGAGATGAGGTAAGTGGAGAGTGTGGCTTCTGCTGTTACTGAGGAACAAGTTAGTTCACCAATAGCATTACTGGAGGGAAGACCCATGTTACGCTGTTTCGTTAAAAAAAATGTCACCCAATAGGTTCAAAAGAGCTAATATGCTTCACCTGGTAATTGTAACCTTTTATTTAAACCCTAACTCATTCAGTTGAGTAGATTATCATTTTATAAATAATAAGAAGCATGAGAACTCAAGACTGGGACTAAATGATTGTGTGGGCATAAAAACCAATTGAACTAGCTGGTCTGAGTTCCGAGTTATCCTATTCCAGAGTTATGAGTGCATCATTGTATGCATCATGCATGGGTGCCTACTGCACAGGTCGTCTCAACAATGTCATGGCTCATCAAGCATAAATGTCAGTGGTTCAACTTTGCCATCATCAATACAAGATTTCAGGCAAAAAAATATAAACTTCTAGACCGAAACAAATGTTTTGACAAAATAAATGTTTTGCATAAATTTGCTGTAACAATTCCACTGCAAATGCATGCTGTAATCAAAGCTACGGCTAAGGTTCAAAAACATATTAGTGTGTGACTTTTTTGGCCAGGCACAGGGGTTAGATAATGAAACTGAAACACCTGTCATTTTAGTGTGGGAGGATTGTGATGAAGAGTCACGGTATCCAGGGTAATGTCAGCATACCACCAAGAACCACCAACCACATCCAACAGGATTAACTGTGGACGTAAGAGGAAGCTGTCTGAAAGGGATGTTTGGGTGCTAACCCGGATTGTGTCCAAAAACCATAAAACCACGGCTGCCCAAATCATGACAGAATTAAATGTGCACCTCAACTCTCCTGTTTCCAAGAACTGTCCGTCGGGATCCACAGGGTCAATAAACGCGGCCGGGCTGCTATAGTCAAACCTTTGTCTAAAACCAGGTGTTTCAGTTTCATTGTCTAACCCCTGTAGTTTCATTATACGTTTTTTTTGGAAGGTTTTGATGTTGGATTCTCTTTATAAATATGAATTCAAATATCAATCTCTTTAAATATATACATGCATTGTAACCACACTTAACAGGCATGCCCTGCTGGGACACCAGTCCGTTGCAATAATAGACTACAACAGCAGAATAACACTTGGCCTGCCAGTCAAGAACTGGAGGGTTAAAGCCTGGAAAAATACCAAAATAACTGATTTAAACAGATCTTTTAACATATTTGTCAAGAACTGAGTGCTTCACTTATGCTGATCCTCAACTAAGTCCCCTGAATAACTCCTGTTTCTGCTTTCAAAGCATGCAGAGGACGAACCGGTAAGAGATGTGTGTGATTGTGTCTGCCTGCCTGAATGAGTGTAAGTAACAGAAAAATTAATTCAGCAAGAAAGAAAAAATAGAGGAAGACGGAGAGTGAAAGATACACTTTTATTTATTTTCCCATCTGTAGTTCTGAAATATAAGTTTTTATATTTGAATTTGCTTTGCATATTAAAGAGCTATAAAGTATTGGATACTTACATGGTTTGTGGGATCACATATACTTATTAATATTTTCACAAATCAGTGAGCTGTGGATCAGATTTGTACAGGTCATTATTATTTAGTTGTAGTAGGATAAGCCTGTGCCTGTTTAATTTTTGGAATTTAGTCAACCTAACCCTTGCAGGAACAAATTATATGTAAAACATGATGCTTTCCTGTAGAATATAATATATTAGGTTAGATGAAATAATTAAAAATATAATACATAATTATTACACCAAATCAGAAAAAGTTGGCACAGTATGAAAAATGCAAATAAGAACAGCAAAAAACAAACCAAAAAAATGCAGTGGTCCTTACATGTACTTTATATGATTGTTGTCGGATCAAATTCATTTTATTTGTTTAGAATATCAGTAATGCATTTCAGAACCAATTGGGGATTTTGGATTTGTTACTGATATTAGTTTGGATGGTATTAGTTTTGTCTGTGGTCGACAGCAAATGGCGTCCAATACATGTTTTTTTAAAGATCTGAAAAACTGATTCATCTGACCACAATACACAATTCCACTGTGTGATGGTTTATCCTAAATGCCTCTGAGCCCAGAGAAGTCAAAAAATGTGTGATGTGTGCTCCAGACCAAAGGCAAAGAGGACCATTCAAACTATTATGAGTAACATGTCAAACTAGTCCACTAACTCGTGCTTTTAATATCAAATCGAATAAAAATTTTTTTTTTTCACGTTTATTGTCACGTCACATTTACACAGGTGTGAAGGTGAGTGAAAAACTGAGGTTGCACAGTCCCTTGCAGTACTTAAAACAGTAAAATATATCTATATACACATTATTCTAATATGTACACATAATATACACCAGTATTGCACACGGTTATAAAGTTATACAAGTTATTAAATAGAAGTTGTGGTAGCAACTTGATGTTGATGTTACATATTGAGTTTTTAACTTTGATATTGCAATAATAAGGTATGACTTTCATGCATTTAACTGGGAAATACTGCATCATTTAGTAACTGTTAGGTAAGAATTTAGCAGGGTGAGAAAGAAGCATTATTTTCCTTTGTGTTTCAATCATTAAAGTTATGAAAATGTTTTTTATCCCTCTCATAGTGCCCTTAATTCTGTCTGTGTCCACAGTTTAACTTTGAAGATGTAGCAATTCACCAGGCCATCCATACTATAGAGTACTGTCTTGGCTGCATTTCCAACACAGCTTCTTACTTGCGCCTATGGGCTCTTAGCCTGGCCCATGCACGTGGGTACTCTTACACTCATATGGCACAATACACACTTATACAGTCTGCTCCAGAATTATTGACATCCTTGTTTAATATGAACTCCTATATTTGTAGTTTGCATGTTTTCCTTTTACATTTTCTCCAGGTACTCCAGTTTCCTTAAAAGACATGTTTAGTCAAGTGATCTCTCTTAAATATCACTGTGTATGTGCACACTTATGCCCTGTGATGAGTTGGTGCCCTGGCCAGATTTGGTTCCTGCATTGCATTCTATGCTGCTGGTTATAATTAATATTTTTTTAAATGTAAATTAATAATTCAGTTATAATATACTGCTCACCTGAATAATTAAATTTTGAAATATCCCCAATAAAATATCCTATAATTGTTGGTTATTATAATTATACACTTATTATATACGTATTATAATTATATATATATTCTCCGCACCCAGTCACCGTCTTCATGCCACTTATTCATGCTTCTCACTCTCTCAGAAAAATAAAAATAAAAAGTCTCCTAAAGAGAGAGCTCCGTTCCGTCTCACGGGCTTCTGATCCGCACATTGGGGGGGTGGGGATCACTACCGCAATCTCTTTGGACAGCCATCGCCCAGGGCACCTCCCCTTCTAGCTTCTTCTCTGTTTTTTTCCTCTTCTTTCAGCTTTTCTTCCAAACCTGCAGGTAGCGTTCCCTTTCCTTCCCCTATTTATACCGCTGCCTGGCTTCTCTTCCTCGCCAGTTCTTAAGCTTTCTATGCTGTCTATGCATCCTGTCGGGTTCTACCGGCTTCCTTCAGTGCCCAAGGCTGGAACCTCCTCAGAGTCTTTCCTTCCTTTAAAGCCTGTTTCTCTTTCTATTTCAGTGCCTGAGTCGGTGGTGGCTCCTATGCTTGCTGGTGGAACCGTGCCAGTGCCTAGCCCCGAGCTCCTCCTGGTACCCTCCCCTACAGTCGTCCCAGTTCTGTCCTGGTACCTAATTCTGAGCTCGTCCGGGCGCCTGTCCTAAGAGTCGACCCAGCACTGCCTGAAGTTGTAACCGTTCCGGTCTCACAGCCGGTGGACCGCCAAGAGCTGATGGCCATCGACCTCCTTTCCTGGTCACCCAAATTTTGGACGCACGGACCTCCCCAGTCCCAGTGTCATCTCCAGCACCTACTCTGGTGCTCTTTCCTGTACCTAATGTTGTGGCTGTTGCTTTCTCCAAGGCCACGAGGTCTCCAAGAGATGTCATGGGGGTTGGGAGGATTGTTACCACGATCTCGTCGGACAGCCGTCACCCAGGGCACCTCCCCTTCTTGTTTCTTCTCCGTTCTTCTCCTCTTCTTTCAGTTTTTCTTTCAAGCCTGCATGTGGCGCTCCTGCCACTCTTTCCTTCCCCTATTTATACTGCTCCTGGGCTTCTCTTCCTCGCCCGTTATTAGGCTTTCTATACTGTCTACGCGTTCCGTCGCGCTTTACCAGCTTCCTCCTCGCCAAACTTCATTTCCTTGCCTGTTTGTCTTTCCCTCTCTGGATCTCCCATTCACTTTGTACATAGATATATCTTTTCACCCTGCACTCTGTAAATAAATCCATCACGCTCACGTCCGCATTTATGTCCGTTCTTTCCCCATGCAGGCCTTGATACCCCGGCGCATTCGTTACACATCCCAAAGGTGTTCTATCGGGTTGAAGTCAGGACTCTGTGCAGGCCGTCTGCCATCCATATCTTTATGGACGTTGCTTTGTGCACTGGGGCACAGTCATGTTGGAAGAGGAAGGGGCCAGCACCTGTTCCCACAAGGTTGGGAGCATGGAATTGTCCAAAATGTCTTGGTATGCTGAAGCATTCAGAGTTCCTTTCACTGGAACTAAGGGGGAAGCCCAGCTCCTGAAAAACAACCCCACACCATAATCCCCCCTCCACCAAACTTTACACTTGGCACAATACAGTTAGACAAGTACCAGTCACAATTTGTCACTCCAAAGAACGTGCCTCCACTGCTCTAGAGTCCACTTGGTGATGTATGGATTGGATGCTGCTGCTCGACCATGGAAACCCATTCCATGAAGCTCTCTGTGCAGTGTTCTTGAGCTAATCTGAAGGCCACGTGAAGTTTGGAGGTCTGTAGTGATCGACTCTGCAGAAAGTTGGCGACCTTTTCGCACTATGAGCTTCAGAATCCGCTGACCCCACCTCGTCAGTTTACGTGACCCATCACTTTGTGGCTGGATTTGCTGTTGTTCCCAAACACTTCCATTTTCTTATAATACAGCTGACAGGTGACTGTGGGATATTTAGGAGCGAGGAAATTTCACGTCTGGATTTGTTGCACAGGTGCCATCTTATCACAGTTCTATGCTGAAATTCACTAAGCTCCTGAGAGCGACCCATTCTCAAATGTTTGTAAAAACATTATACACCTGTGGCCATGGAAGTGTTCGGAACACCTGATTCAGATAATTTGGATGGGTGAGCAAATAATTTTGGCAATATAGTGTATATTACAGCGTTACAGTGGGTGATTGACAAATGTATGGGTGGCGTCACGTGGGCATGCTGATAAAAAGCAGGCGGATAAATGGGACAAAATTTCGCCAAAAAAAGTGAATGATAATCGAATTGTACAATGACTGAGGCAAACGATAACCGAGGTGTTTATAACACTGATACAAAAGTGTAAGAAACTCACCTGAGACTCAACATTTCTACCTACTAATTCATTTCTTTGGTATTAAGAATTTATTCAGTTGCCTTTTATTACTGACGTCTTTACTGAATTTCAGTGCTCATTAGTGTACTGAAATATCATCAGATGTCTGTTTTTCTTATTTCTGCCTTTTTCGCTGATCTGGCTGACTAGTGGACCACACTAACACACTGGTGTCTGACCAGTGTGTCTTGAAGGGAAAGAGGGGTGGTCAGTTGATCTCTGTATGAGTATTTATTGACAATCCCTCCAGACACTTGTGCCAAGTAGGAACTTATCAATCCCCTCCCCCACCTCCCATCAGATAGGAGCCACTATTATTATTACTTGAACAAATGTCTTTATAATGTGCACACTGCATTGGTTCTGGTTCTGGTTCTGGCATAGCTGGGATCCCTTGACCACCTGAGTAAAATAATCCAGTAAATGGTGGTGCTGACAAAGCAACAAATGTTTTATGATAACAGATGTTTTATATGGAGTTAACAAAACTTGTTTTGATCCGAATGACAGTAGGAACAAATCATTTTCTCATAATTTTCAAATAAAAGAGGTAATACTATACATTTAACGTTAGAGACATTTAATGATAGACCAGTGTTAGGGTTCCTACCTTCCCCCGGTGCGTTCGGCCGTCCTCGCCGGTCGCCATTACAGAGCCATCGGTAGGACAGCTTAATATCCACTATCTTAATTATGTCCAGATCCCGAACAGCTGCTTCGCGTCCTATAAAGGTGTGGTTCTTAACACTATTCGGGTCCAGGTATCATCATTCAGACGGGATTCCATCTCCGTTCGGTTCGTGTGTCTGACCACCGGCGCCCTTGCGCCCTTGCGCCCTTGTTCCCTAAAGTTAGTGGTAAAGTCCGGGGACTTATTAGGACCGAAGGACTGGTATGGGCAGGTAACCCTCGAGCTATTTAGTTTTTTAGGGGCACATTGAGGGTTTCCCGTTCCGTACCTGTGCACTCCTCGCACGGTTTAGAATTAAATGCTATTCAGTCGTTGGCCCCTACCTAGCCTCACTTCAGCCGGCAGTTCGTTCTGAATAGGACACTCCCGGTCTGACTTCTTTGTTTTAGAGCTCACGCTCGCCCTCTGGCGCTTCGGCGCTCCTTGCGATTTATTCTCGTTCACGCTCCTCGCGTTTTTGTGTGTTATTCACACTCGTGCTATAAGCGCACCCTGAGCTTATATGCTCGCTTTTTGTGCCTTAGTTACTTCCGCGATTTCTTCGACCCCTCGCGCTGCGTGTGCGTTAGAGCTCACGCTCGCCATCTGGCGCTCGGCGTCCTTTTCCACTCATTACAGCAGCAACCCCGTCTTTGTGTCAGAAGAACACTGTCCAGCGCTCTTGCGCTCTATTGAGTCAGACTCTAGTCGTGGCTGGCTCGAGGTGTGCCCCGACTAGAGTAAACACCGGGTAAAGATGCACTCTATAAGACGTATCACGTTTTTTTATCGCCATTAAAGTGACCTCCCAAAACTGTGCTTTCTGCACCTTTGCCCTGACTGACGCTTTGGTGTCCTCTCGCGACAAGTTCGCGCATTGCTCCCATTTGGAACGCAACCTCGGCGCGCCCCTTTATCCTTTTGGTTTCATTATGTAAGGAGTCTCACGCTACGCTCTTTATCCCTCTTTCAGTTGTTCTATATTATTTCCCAATTATTATTATACAACGTGGGATATGCTTATCCTGCATACTTGGGTCCTGTAGAAAAACACCACCACTGCTCGTAAGAACCAGTGTCTGTGATTAGACCTACGGTGTAGGTGATGCGCTGCTTGAGCTAGTCTGCGGAATCCTGGGAACTTGCCTGAACTTGTGTGTGTGACATGCTTATTTTATATATAAACCTATTTTACAAATTGTTTAAGAGGACACTGATCATTGTGAACCTGACTGTATATCTTACTTACAATCCATGTTAACATAAAACACACATTCTATCACTACCTGTTAAGAGTTAATAGAGCTGTATATATTTAACATTTATTCCACAGTCCTATCTTTCCCCTCTTACTGTTTCAGAGCTATCTGAGGTGTTGTGGGGAATGGTGATGCACATGGCCTTGGCTTCTCAGAGTGGTGCTGGCTTCTTTGGCTTGTCTGTTATTTTCCCAGCTTTTGCCACCTTAACAGTGTGTATTCTGCTCGTCATGGAGGGATTGTCTGCATTTCTGCATGCGCTGCGACTACACTGGTATATTACACACACTCAAATACATTAGCATGTACATATCATAAAAAAATGGTCCTCCATTTTAGTGTCTTATTAAACATGGTATTTGAGGTGATGTGGCTAACTATTGTGATCTGAATATTGGGCTGTGCTTTGCTGTTTAACTAAGCATTATGCAGTGTTTTTTTCAGAAATAATCTGTCAGAGAAACCACAGATTTTAAGGACCACTGGTGTTTTGTAACCTCTGTGTTTTCTGTCCTCCATCCAGGATGGAATTCCAGAACAAGTTCTATATAGGGCAAGGGTTCAAGTTTATGCCTTTCTCCTTTGTAAACATACTGGAAGGTCACTTTGATGAGTGATCCCACTGTTCACCGTCCATTCTCCAAGATTCCCTATCAATGCTCTCTGAATGGAAGATATGTTATAACTGCATATATGGCTGCACAGTTTGTCAAATAAATATGAAAAACAAGAAATGACCACATTATGTAACTACAAAGTTCAAATGTGTAATTTTCCATACGTTTAAAGTAAAGCTGTAGCTCTCATGTCTAACACAAGCAAATGTAGGGTTTTTTTTGGCTATTTTCAGTACCCTGGCAAAATACCACTAAATGCTCACCTTTTTTTTCTTGTTTTGTTAATTTATGCATTCAGAAAAAAAAAACCATATTCTGACATTTCCTGATTTTGGTAATGCAATAAAGATCACTTCCTATACAGATGTTTAGGTTTTAGGTTAGTTCTGTTTAATGCTTACTGGTTGGTGGTCATTTTAAACACGTCTTACTCTATTGTTGGTTTGTGGCTTACGACTACATTGCATGGTGAAGCTCAGTCAAACAATCTGCCCTCAGGCACTCAGTGCAATGTAATGCAGACTTTTGTTGTCCTTAAACACTGTATTTGCCATTTACTCTGGTTTCCATAGCTACCTGTGTTCATAGTGCAGTCCCGTGTCAACTACTCTTTAAGATGCCTGTTCTCACTTAGTGAGAGCCCTGCATGCTTTATTCTTTCATTTGTTACAATGTAAATGTTAAAAAATTTCACAATAGTGAGAATAGTTGTGCGTTTTTGTGTGCGAGTTTTTTGTGTATACACTCACCAATTAGTTTATTACATTTCTCTTTGTTTGTACAAAAAAATGTCAATTTTATCAGCTCCACTTACAATATGGATGCAGTTTGTAGTTCTACAATTACAGACTGTGGTCCTGCTGTTTCTCTAAATACTTTATTTGTCTCCTTTAACTTAATTTATTTAGTCATTCATTTACTTTCTCATCCTTTTTATTGCTGCCATGTTTAAATATAAAATCCTTTCACATATTCAAAGCTCTACATGGCCTTACCCCTTCTTACCTCAGTGAGGTAAGAACCCTTCCACACCCTCAGATATTCTTACTCCAGTCTTGTGACTGCCCCAATGTTTAAAATGTAGATGGCAGATCATTCAGTGCTGCTGCTCCAAAACTATGAAATTCTCTGTCTCAATCTGTATGTGACTATTCCTTTTGCCGTCAATTCAAACCTCTGCACAAAATTCTCCTGTAATTAATTAATTTAACTTAAATAAATTGATAAATTACCAAACTTTTAAGAGACTGTAAGAGTGCAAAGAAAACTAGGGCAGGGTCGCCCATCTACCACAACAGCAAGAGATGAGAACTGGATCGTTGCCTGCTGTCAGATACGCAGATGAGGTCCAGTACCCTATAGTGGTACCCTATGATGGAGCATGGATGATAATGCAATGCTCCAATGTGCACATCTCTTCAACAACATGCTTCAGGAGACAGGAATCGAATACATGCTTGGGATATACTGGGTAAAGTCTGACAAATTTATCCAATGCCTTACGCAGAACTTCCTGAGCTATAAGTTGACAGAGGATCCCACAAGAGAACTGCTGGACAATCTGATCCTGTCCATCACTCATCACTGTCATTGTGCTGTGGCAGTCTTGGGTGACTATACACCCTACTGAACAGTCATCGTGGGGCATTCTCATACAGTTTAACATGCTCCTGTTTACCTCCATAAATATGTCACTTACTCATTCGCTTATTTGCGAAAAACTTTCTTTGATTTTTCATTTGATGATCTTGTTTAATGAAGTAAAATCAAATGCATCTTTTTTTATCACTTTATATTTATTTTGAAATATGCCCTAATTTTTGTGAGCAGTGTAGTACCTGATTTGTTGGGGTCCTGTAGGGGAGAACAGCGTGAAAGGGAATAGCACAATCTTTAGAGAAACAGATGGACAACATACGTTATGTATTTGTTTTATTTACAGACACTGTGTTTTAATCATGTGAGTTGCCCTAAATACACGTTGTACGTTTGATTCCTGTGTTGGCATATCAGTATTGTTAGTACATGTTACATGATTCCCTTGAATTTTGATGTTTGTGAAACAGTATAATTGTTAAATTAATTTTATTATTAAACAACAACGCCTGGCAAACAGCAAACACTGTATTTTATTAACAGTGACAAAGATACCTGAACCCAAATAAATGGTAAATGCCTAATGTAGTCAAATTATTCTGTCCTTAATGTGTGTGTCTGTACACAAATGGACAGATGGCTAACAATGAAAAGAAGCTTGAGTAACGTTACATGATCTTCACTGTTCTCTTCACTTATTAAATGATTCAGGGGACTCCAAGCTCACTTTTTGTCACTTCTAACAGGGGCTGTCTCAGAGACAGGCCTCTGGAAGGTCTTTGCTGAACATGGTCAGGGAACATTTTTGTGACCAGAACCATGGGCCACTCATTTTGTCTTGCCTGACTATCTTCAGGCAAAACTGTAAGTAAGACGATATACCTCTTTGCCAGTCAGAAGTTACTAAGGATTTTAAGGGTAATCCTGCAATATTACTAATAGTCTGATGGCAGGATTTGTTAGGGGCTGAACATCCAGAGCAGGGGTCAAGCAGCAGACAATTAGTCTGCTGGTAGCCATGCACTGTCACCCAGATCTAACATTCTGTTACCCGCGTCTGCTCCAATCCCAAATGCACCCAAAAAGTCTGCTTTAATAGCCTCATTAGGATAAACACAGATAGTTATTTTAGAAATAATCTTAAACTTAAGCTAGTATTACTTAACATTATATCACTTACAAACAAGGCAGTGATTATTGTTGGCAATTTAAATTTTTAATACTACAATGTAAAATTCTTCCAGATAGGCACCTCTCTCAACATTTCTTTCTCATGGGTCTCAGGTCAGGAGTTAGAAGAATGACTAACTATTACCCTCAGGTTCATTCCTTTCTCATGGGTCCTAGGTCAGAGATCACAGATGGGGGCTGATAAGCAACTTTCTTTTGGTCAATGATTGATGTCTGTTCGGAGATCTGTGTCTTGAGAGAGGGGGGAAACTCCCATATATAAACTGTGAGTGAACACTGTTCCCTGAGAGCGAGCTACGGAGTCCAAGACAGAGTCTACACGCGATCGCATTAAATAAAGAAGCTTCCTCTGACAGCTCGGCTTTCCTGTCTCGTCCTTCTCTGCACAAAAATAAATTAATATACAACAATTGGCGTCACGAACAGGATCTGGATCATCTCTCTACAACTGCTGGATCGGTGAGTGAGAAATCCAGAGGAAAAAGAACTTAAGAAACTAAGAGAAGAGAAGAGACAGTTTATGTTTGTCTAATGTTTGTTTGTTTTTAAGTCCTAGCTAGGCTTTAGGTGTGCTCACCAGATTAAGTAAAAATCTGTATGTACATTTAGGTTCTCGGTCTCTTTTAGGAACATTCTAAGGCAGGCGGCGTCCTGTTCTTAGTTATATCAGTTAAAAATTACGCTTTTTAATCTGGTGTTTCCTATTAAGGTAATTGGTGGCATCCCTTACCAGAGGGTTAGAGGTAAATCCAATTTGTTTTGTGAGTTCGACCTTGATTGGCCTGTGTGTCACAGGTTACAATAGGCAGCGTCCTATTTCTTGAGAGTTAAACGTGGACGAGCGTTTCTCAAGTTGTCTAAATATAGTGTTATTGTACACTTGTTGTTGATAGTTTGTGTAAATTCTTTAAAGACAACAACAAAATGTTTTTCTATCTGTCTGCATCTGCTGCTGCATCTATGCCTCCATCATACACCGATAGAAAAACATTTAAGAACAGTTTAAATCAGATGTTAGATAAATTATGTGGAAAGAATAAAACTAAATTATGTAAAAAGTATGGAGTCTGGATGGACTCAGGACCAATGCTTTAAATTGCAAAAGAGCAGCCATCAGTGCTCAGAAAACATGTGAACAAACCCAACGTTCCCTTAATGCCCTTTAGGCAAAAGTTGAGAGTCTTGAGAAGCAAGGACATGGGTCACATGGTCAAAATGTTGTGGGGCTTTATCCTTCTCTCAAGGAGTTTGAAGGTAAAGCTTACTCTACTTCTAGTGACAGTGACATCGAAGGCTATGTGTCAGACCCTCGAAGACTTGAACTTGCACCAGTACAAGTTAAACAGAGAAGGGTAAAAGAAGAGGGATGTCAAACCAATAAGCACATAACTTTAACCACAGAACAAATGGATCGCCTGGCAAAAGAGTTTACACATCCACGTGAAATGGGTATTAGTCCCTTCATAACACTGATGATGCGGAAAATCAAACTTTACTCTCTGCATCCAGGAGATGTTGTCTCAGTATGCTCCCAGATACTGATGCCAGATGAAACAAAAAACATGGAAGAATTCTATGAAAACTATGGTGATCAATTAGACTCTCTAAAGGATGTACATGATTTTAACATAGGGTTGCTTACCAAATTGAGAGAGAGCTTGGGATCCTCTGTGTGTTGGCAAAAGGTTGTGGAATGTCACCAAAAAAGGGTGAACCTGTGGGACAGTACACACAACGCTTTGCAGATGTGTTCATGCTCCATGGTGGCCAAGCTGGTTGTACAACTGCTAGAGATGTTTTGGACAGTAAGGTGGCTGTTGCTCAATGGGCTGATGGTTTAGCATCAGAAGTGAGGAAGGTTTTGCCTCTGTTACGGCCTACTTGGCGTAACTGTACTGTGGGTGATCTGGCTGACAGTTTAATTGCATATGAGAGAGATTCAAATGTAAAGTTACATGTCTCTGCTGTATTGCAAACTATGGCCCAGGACACAAGTAGCAGAGAACCCCAAAGAGCTCATACAAGCACATGTAACTACTGTGGCAAAATTGGACACTGGGAAAGTAGGTGCAGAAAGAAAAAGTGTTCTGTGAGACATAAAGCAGAGTTACAGCCTCGCTCTGAGGGTGGAGGGATATCACCAGAGGTCACAGGGCAGTTGCTAAAACTAATTCAGCAGGTGGCCCAGAGTGCATCTTCCCCCACTCAAACAGATCCTTTAAACTAGGAATGGGGACTGTGACTGCATACCTGCAACCCATTTTACACGAGCAGGACAACAGGTTATTTACAGACAACGGTAAACAAGCATGAATGTGATTTTTTGATTGACACACAAACCAGTTTAATTCCAGTAGCAATGGCTAGAGATTTTGGGTTACCTTTCAAAACAGTTATTGTCATCCCTGGGGTCACTGGGGAAAGTCAGGATACATACCAAAAAGAGCCTGTATGTGTAAATTTTAGTCCCAAAACTTTGTCTCTTTCATTAATAGCACCACCTATTTTAGGTATTGATGCTATTTCTCAGTTAAAAATGCAACTGAATTTTGAAGCAGAGACACCAAAAATATCTCTTCTTGCAACTCAAGTATCAGACCCACGTATCAATAACCATCCAATCTGGTCTAAGGATAAGGATAAGTGTGGTCTGTTGGACATTGAACCTGTAAGATTAACAGGTACTCCCCTTCCTGTCAATAAGCAGTATCCTTTTTCCAGGGAAGCTGTGGAGGGAATTCGTCCTATTATTAATGAGTTGACAGACAAAGGTGTTTTAATTAAAGCTCATAGTGAATCTTGAAAAGTGAGAAATCTCATAGTGAGAAAAGCTCAGCCATTGTATGACTTACTGAAAGGATCCCCCAAAGACACAGACAGTGTTTGCTTTTCAGATGAAGCTAAAACTGCATTTAGAAAGCTAAAATCTGCTCTGTCTTCTGCACTTGCGCTAGGTTTTATACAGCCCGAACTGCCATTTGTGTTGTATGTACATGAGCATGATGTTTGCAAGAACACAGTGGTCAGCTGAGGCCAGTTCATTATTATTCAGCCAAATCAGACATCAGCATCCCTGCTGTCTTCAGCTCATGTAATTACAGTTACTGCCCAAAGATGAGGTAACTGGGTTGCTGCTCTTACAGCTCCCAAAATTCGAATTCAAAGAGCTCAAATCACTAATCCTTTATCATTAATGATGACTGCATTGTCTGATGCTTGTGATGGGGATGATAGTGATGCTCATGATTGTGTTGTGTTAACTCAAACACGACCTTCTGATATTTCTGAATTTCCTTTTGAAAATCCTGACATGAGTCTATTTTCTGACGGGTCAGCTAACCCGGTCTCACTCTCTATACGTATGAAATTGTACGCAATGCAAAACACTGGCATGCGTACTCATGCATACGTAGAGGGCTGTGTACACATGTTACGCTGCAATCAACTACATGTAAATACTCGCCGATTGCCGACATAAACGACTCCTAGGTTATATTTAGGTGTCCAAACTGACTAACGCAAACGCTAAAAAACAGATTAAACAATTGACGTATTGCGAGTTAAGTATAAGTATAAGGAACGCAGTATGTTCAGGCCTGCCACACTGAGGGACAGAGATGCACACCAATGAGCACACACCATTACTTATTATTATTATTATTATTTTTATTATTATTATTATTATTATTATTATTATTATTATTATCATTATTAGTATCATTATTATTATTATTATTATTTCTTCTTCTTATTATTATTATAATAATAATAATAATCATCATCATCATCATAGTAATAATAATTTAATGCATTTGTATTATTTTCT
>JAVSBV010000083.1:2902058-2920761 GCA_033117975.1 Parotocinclus spilosoma | reverse complement strand
ATATGATATTTCGTTTAATTAGCACTAGGTAAAACGCTCGAATACGAACAAGAAAACGGTGACAGGAGGCTTCTCTCTCTCTCTCTCTCACTCGCTCTCTCTCGCTCTCTCTCTCTTTTATGCGGTGAATGTGTGGAATCGCAATCTTTAGTCTTATTTGTTTCGAGAACAAAATAAACTGCAATTGACCAGAAAATACCGTGCAGTGACAAAATATCCACATTGTTTAATGAATTAAAATACAATATTTTAATAAAATGGGTGTGAAAACACTGAACAGACAAGCAGGACAATGTGCTTCTAGAAAAATAGATCAGATTATTTTTGGATTGTCAAATGTGTTATATTGTCTTATTTGGTATTGACTTCGTAATTTCCCAAATATTCTGTTGTTCTTTTTCGTCTGCACACTTTTCACTTTGAACATTTTAAAATATTTACCCTGCTCTCTGATTCGTCAGACGCACGAGAAGGTCCTTCTCTCTGTCTCGCTCTCTCTCCCACTCTTTCACTCCCCCTCTCTTTCTCTCCACATCTCTGATTAGATATACTGATTCCTCATTCAATGGACGTCATTTAGAGCAGAGTCTGCCTTGAGTTGCTTCCTCGCTTCACACTTGATTTCCGACCATTCTTCTCTTAAGCATTCGTGTTATATTAATAGTCATTAATATATTCTGCTGGAGTAAAGAGAACGAAGCAAGTCTTTGCTACTACGCGCCAAAGCAAGGGATCAGCTTACTTGCGGAGCGAGGCGATGGAAAAGGGATACAAGACACTTTAAACTGTTATACGCAAAACAAACCCTGCCTTTTAGCAACAAATGAAGATCACTGGGAATCTACCTAATCTCTGATGGATTATCGTGCTTCTTCTTCACTTATTTGAACACCGTTCTCAGCACTTACGACGCAGAACTCCGTGCTGAGTTTTTCATCTGTTTATTTTTTGTTTTGTCGTCGCTCGATTTCCACTTAAATTCTTACATTTAAAAAGACGCTTGAAAGCCTTCACAGATGTTAGTCCACAGTTTTTCCGCGATGGTAAGTTACAAGCAGTGTTAGAACATTAAATACTTTTTCTTAGATATACTACTTTTGCAAGGTATTTATTTTATCGCACAAGCAAATAACTTATAATAAATGTGTAGTTGGTCCTCTATTCATTATTATTAGTATTATCATTCATTCTGATTTACTGCTACATTATTATTATTATTATTATTATTATTATTATTATTATTATTATTATTATTATTATTATACTATTATTAATAACCATAATAGTAGTAGTAATTGCAGACGACAAAATACATTATTGTTATACTTACAACGTCGAATTTGAATTCAGATATTTCTGAATGTATGCATCCATTTTGTGTGTTTTGTGATTGAACTAATACTTGCGTTCATAAAAACATGGGAATATATTCTAGGTTAAGACGCTCAGTCACAAAGGCAGAATAGCAGCAAGCATTTAAAACGATTCTGATGGTTTCTCTCTCTCTTTCTCCCTCCTTATCCGTGCAGGATCGTCATGACGGTACCAGTAACGGCACAGCCAGGCTACCTCAGCTGGGCAGCGTGGGCCAGTACAGCAGCGCACCGCCGCTTTCACACACGCCAAATTCGGACTTCCAGCCACCGTATTTTCCGCCGCCATACCAGCCCATTTATCCGCAGTCTCAGGACCCGTACTCACACGTGAACGATCCTTACTCCATCAATTCACTGCACGCACAACCTCAGCCGCAGCATCCGGCCTGGCCGAGCCAACGCCAGAGCCAGGAGAGCGGCCTGCTCCACCAGCACCGGGCACTGCCGCATCAACTCTGCAGGGAGTACCGCCGTGAAGTGCTGCTGCCCTCGGCCCACGGAATTGATGCCGGACTCACAGACTCGATCCCTATTCATGGATTACCTCATTCTTTAGATGACGTACAGGTGAGTTGTAAGTCTAAATTCTAAATTTGCCCTTTCCCTCAGCTGATTGCATTCAGATATCCCATTGTGATTTAACATGAAGCACCATAAGGCTCGCATGGGACGAAACCAATAGAAAAACCTTCTGTATCACAATAATAATAAAAAAAAAATTAAAAAAAAAAAAAAACACAACCAACCAAACAAAAACATTCCTCAAGGTCCAGAGTATTTCATTTATTTATTTATTCGCTCCGTTTACGTAGTATGCTGACTTTACAATGCTGGCTGTGTTGTATTTGATTATTGTCAGACTATTTTATATGATATGTATATCAACATACATCTGTATTTAAATGTACATATTTTATTAATTAATAGGCCTAATAGTGGTTTGAATAGATGAATAGCAAAAGGAATAGATCGCATTTTACGCAGAAATAAGGATTCATTCATAATATACTAATGCGTGAGGTTGATTTCTTCTACTTTGTTTATTTCTTATACCTGATCAAGCCTTTAGCATTTTTATGTCAATGGATTTTGCTTGAATTATTGTTATTTTGTAAAATACATTCGACAACGATCTTTTTTATATGTTGGTCAAGATAGCTGTAGGTCTCGATATACAAATTTGGCTAAATGTGTTTTAATGTTTTAAGTATTATTTTAAAATGCTTGTTTTATCCGTTTGTAGCACGTTGAAGATCAAGGAATTCACATTCCCGACCAAACTGTAATCAAGAAAGGTATGTATTTTAATTTTAATTAAACTATAGGTGCATTACTTAACTAATAAACACTCGTCAAGTCAAGTCGTGACTAGATTTAACTTTGTTTATGTCGAAATATTCATATACTGTGTGAACTGAAATGTAGAACCTCGATCAAACAAAATCCTAAGTATTCGTTGTTCGTCTTTGCTGCACGTGTTTGCAATAGCGCGAATTTAGAGAAGCGTTTTGAAAATAATCATGCAGTAGTTCAGCACTCAAATAATTGTTAAAACGGATTCGCGTATTGCATAAAATGCTATTTCAATTTCCATATCTATGCGATATTTGGTTGTTATGTCACCCAAGTTCACTAAACGGATTCTCCCTGTCTATATGAATCTCTGCTGAGACAATAATGTCAAGTAATCTATCGTCCGATTTACACCGTGCAAAGAACGGTAAGTCCATCAAAGAAACAAAATCATTCAGACTGAGCACTAGTGTGTGTGTGTGTGTGTGTGTGTGTGTGTGTGTGAGTGTGTGTGTGTGTGTGTGTGTGTGTGTAATGTCGGAAATAGCCTGTCAATTTGGGATATTTTAGGATGCGTATAGCTACCTTAAAAAGTTAATGCCTGAATATAAACTTATTTATTTTTATTATAACTTTATTATAACTTAATTATTATTATTATTATAACAACTAGTTTGACAATTACTACTACTTATTAGTGATGTTAGTGTTATAATCGATATGAGATTCTTTCAAACGATACATGTAATAGATGCTGTTTTTCTCTCATTACCCCCGGTACGTCATTCTGTTACGATATGAAAGTTTCGCTATTGCTTTAAATTTACTGCTCATCAACATATTCTGCTTACACAAATATACTGCTTATAAAAATATACTGCTTACAAAAATATACTGCTTATAAAAATATACTGCTTATAAAAATATACTGCTTATAGAAATCCCCTAGTCCGCTGGATAAGGGCGTCTGCTAAATACTGTAAATGTAAATGTAGTTATTGTGAGCAGTGTATAGTTGTCGTTATTCTTGCAGCTGTATTCTTGACTAAACGCAATTGAGCTAAATGTAATTTTCTCTTCTGTAAGAACATTTGATTCCATAGGTTTACAACGAGATGAATTTAATAAGCACACACGGTTAATCGAATTGAGAGTGTCTATTGGATGGCGAGTCATATTTTTAGATCTGGTGCAGAGAATCGATGATGAACCCTGTTGTTGTTTGTGTTTTGTTTTTCAGGCCCAGTTTCTTTATCCAAGAACAACAGCAACATTTCGGCCATACCAATAAATAAAGATGGCCTTTTTGGTGGCGTAGTGAATCCAACAGAAGTTTTCTGTTCTGTTCCGGGTCGCTTATCACTTCTCAGCTCTACATCAAAGTACAAGGTCACAGTAGCGGAAGTGCAGAGACGCCTTTCACCGCCCGAGTGCCTCAACGCATCTTTGCTCGGTGGAGTGTTAAGAAGGTGAGCCGGTGTTCCGGACAATTCAGCTCCCCTGTTTCGTGATGTTTTTTTTTTCTTTCTGAGTGCTCACAGTAATTACCACAGACCAACCTATTTCTCACCATCAAAGCACCTTAAATAGACATTCTTTACATCTCATCATAGTTATGCACTACTTAATTTGCTTAAAACAAATACTGCTCATCACTCCACCCCCCACACACACACACACGCAGCGCACGCACACACACACACACACACACACACACACACACACACACAAGAAAGAAAAGCTAAAATGGCCAGTTTGCCCAGTGCCTCTTATATAATTATATTGTTACTGTTTATTAAAATACATTGAATCTATTGAACAGCTCTTATAACCTACATTTTATATAACATATAAAGACACATTAATACTTAACGTTATAAAATATAGCTAGGCCTGTTTCAGATTATGACCATGGTGGGATCATACATTTAAGTACACGTTTCCGTCTCTGGGCGAACAGGGCAAAATCTAAGAATGGAGGAAGATCGTTAAGAGAGAAACTGGACAAAATTGGATTAAATCTACCGGCTGGAAGACGCAAGGCTGCAAACGTTACTCTGCTGACGTCATTGGTAGAAGGTAAGTAGCGTTATTTGAGTTCCTGTGGGGGCAATGGCTTGTGTTTAATGCTGTTGCACGTGGCGATTTAAAATCGGCATATGCACTCATCCATGTAAATTGTCTAGAATTTGCCCCCAAGCAACAATACATTAAGTATATGGTATATATTTGCAATAATCAAATAAATATAAAGCTCAAAAGAGATTGGATTTTTGCAAGATTACATGCAACAGTTTCAGTCAGGTAACAGAACGTAATATTTATTTTTAAATGAAATAAATATTAGTATAAATCTTTAAAAAAAATTCCGCTTCTCCAACACCATACAACAGCATCATCATCATTATCATCATCAACAACAACACAATAATGATAATAATAGTATTATTAATAATAATAATAATAATAATAATACTTATTATTATTATTATTATTAGTAGTAGTATCTGAGTTGGAACTGAGAAGTGGCCAGAGTATGCCAGAGCTCATTATAATCCGGGATAGGCTTCGAACCACCAAGACTGTGATCTGAATAAGCGGGGCTAAAACAAATACGGGAGGAATGATGGATGGATGATAATGACAATGAGTATGAATGTTATTAGCAAATAATAATCGAAATTACACGTAATAGTAAACCCACGGTAAAATAGAAATGCTGCGAGAGGTCTTCGTTGCTTTTGGATTAATCTATTTTGTAGTAAAGTTGAAGGTGATTATTCTGCGCATTGCTATTTTTTGCGCCGTGAGTTGTAAAGGTGAAAACCTGAGACGGTTCATTGGTTTTTGTTAATGATTGTCGCTGAAGACAGAATGCAATATGCACCGTGCCTCACTGAGAGTTACTTTCGTATGGTAATGAATCTAACTAAATCGATTATGTCTCCACGATAAAGAGATTTGGGACGGGACTGGCGTTACTCAGATTATAGTGATTATAGTTTAGGTGATTACAGTTAGAGGACATGTGTTTCTGAAGTGATGTTACTGCTTACTGTGCTCTGTTTCATTGAAAGCGCTCTGCTGGACCAGGGCTTAGAGCAAAGTCTAGACTTATGGCAGGAAGGACTGCAGTTAAAATCCAACTTTTTCAGGAAATTAAAACCAAACACTTGAAATGATGGGATGACCCAGTGATTTTTACAATTAAAGTGTCCAAAGGAGAATAGATGTGCTATTAGCGATTAGAATGTGTTTCGGTTATGGACGGATGCCCTGTCCTTTGGTCTAGAACGTTAATTGAATGATAAATGTGCTAAGTGAAGGTGTTAATTGGGCTACATTTGGTGTCAGTAATTTAAAGCAATACTTTACCCACTCAACCTCATTTTCTTCTTCTTAGGCGAAGCCGTTCATCTTGCCAGAGATTTTGGTTATGTATGCGAGACCGAATTCCCAGCCAAGGCAGTAGCCGAATATGTAAACCGCCAGCATTCCGACCCAAATGAACAGGTCCAAAGGAAAAACATGCTCCTGGCAACGAAGTAAGTCGTGCATTTGTTGTTAATAGATGACCAAAATGTTGATGTTAGTTTTGCATTTATTTACTTGATTACATTTATTTACTATATTTATTTATTTATTTACATACATTCAATATTTATAAATACACAATTATACCTAAACGCACACTTTCTTTCATTATATTTTGTTTGCTATTTAGCATTTTACATATATCAATATTATTTCGTTTTTGTACAATGGTCTTTAAAATTTGTTTTAAGCTCTGAGTAATTGAAGTGAACCACAATGGCAGCCGTGTAACCACCCCAGGGAAATACTTAATGTTCGCATGACAAGCATACTCATAATAAAGAACAGCTAAGGAGAAAAACAGTAATTACTTAATCACTTATAAAACAACGAAAGTTTCATTTCGGGTAGATAAACAAACGGTCCATATGAAAAGAAGAATATTTGCCGGGGCGATAGTTGAACTCCTCTCTGTGCTGATATGTCGACTGATGGTATTTGGCTTTGATCGAACATCTGTCAGTTGTAATTGTCCAGTTCATTGGACGTCACATGGATAATTTCACTAGCACAAGCGCACATCCCACCAAGTGCTGAGCAAACGCATAACTTACCCAAACGAAATGTTTTATTTAATATCTAATTGGCTCATTTGTGAGTGCAGTTCAGTACATTACGCCGCCACCTCATCACACGTTGAATTATGTCTCCTTCTAGACAAATCTGCAAAGAATTCACCGACCTACTCTCCCAGGACCGTTCGCCTCTGGGGAATTCTCGCCCGCAGCCTATACTCGAGCCGGGAATTCAGAGTTGTTTGACACACTTCAGTCTTATTTCCCACGGATTCGGGACGCCGGCAGTGTGCGCAGCCGTCACTGCGCTGCAGAACTATCTGACTGAGGCCATTAAAGCGATGGACAAAATGTACCTCAATAGTAATTCGACTAACCACTCCGAATCCGGTACTAAAGGTGGAGACAAAGATGAGAAGCACAGAAAATGACTGGTGACCATCAGACCGCTGCACAAATCGCATTCCAAATACACTAGTGATCAAGACGACCATGTGCCACTTCCCGATATCGGTTCTCTTTCCACCCGTTTTATTATTTTATTTTTTTATTTTTTATTTTTTAAACCGCAATTCTGTCCGGGTTTCGTGAAAAGACAACTTCAATTAAAAAGAAGAAATGAGGGTGACAGTGATATTCACAAACCAGTTTCTTCCTGCGACAAGAAGAAACTCAGATCACCCACGAGGACTTTTATCAGACTTTTTTATGAGCTACATGGGGCTGAAATGTAGCCCCCATTCTCAATCGACGATTGTAGCCATCTGACAAAAGGAAACAGAAAGATTTTCTATCAGTGTTGAGAATAATAAACTTCAAAGGGTTTCTTAATTCCATGTCTTCACATAAAACTGTTCACTCTGAGACCAACTTGAACTTTGAATTTCAACACGATTCACGGTTAAATGAGGGAATCTGTGTTCATGTATGTATATATTTATTTATGTGTAATTTAACGGGAACTGTACATATGGGGCGTCTGTTGATCTTTTTATTTATCTGGTGCCTCCTGTTTTAGTGAGTTTGAATATTCACTAGTTCTTCACGTGATTTTGCAGGTCTTTATTTTATTTTTTTAACAAAACGTTTTTTTTCCTCTGGGATACTTCGACTCAGCCCTCTTGTAGCATGTTAAAGCGTCATTGAAGCAAATGAACAAACTGAATAGAAAGTAAACGTCTATATCATACATATGCCATACTTCGTTTGAAAAAAAATCACAGGAGACCCTTACAAGGACAATTTTATGTTTATAATCTCTTAGTTTATGGGTTTGTGTGTGTTGTGCCAACCAGAATAATTTCCACCGATTGTTCGTTCCTTGAAGCACCATGAGAGCAATAAATGGACTATTGTCCTCAACTATTTCTTGTTTGAAAATTTCAGAACATTTGGGACCATCTAATATCTTGTAGCCTATGTCCAATGTTTAATTGGAGACGATTTTATCTGTATTGTGCTGGCAATAGTTCACATGCCTGTCAATGTATTATAGTAATTTGTTGCCCAGGAAAAAAAATAAATATTTGATACACTTCATGTAATTTTTATTGTTCGTCAGAGTATATATTCGTACTTGGATTGAACACTATTTTATTAAATGAGAGTAACTCTCCCACAATATAATAATAATAATAATAATAATAATAATAATAATAATAATAATAATAATACTTGTTGTTGTTATTATTATTATTATTGCTGTTGTAAAGAATCGTTTTACAAGCAACGCAGTCCTTTTGGAAGCGAGATTATGTAGTTTCACCCCATAAACAATTGCTCTTAAAATCAGCCAGAAATATAAGTTTGGGTTAAGGGTTATTGCATTAAATTGATTTATCGCTACGCTGTCAGTGCGTCATTTTGTTTTGATACGTGCCTTTACCGAGACAGTATAATATTCTATAGAGTACAGTTTAGTAATATCAAAATCATGAGATATCCTGACTTTCGTACAGCTATTTGCGTTGCATATATAGGCTTCTACAATCACATTACAAGTATTGCGTGATACTTCAATATAATTGTACTTTTGTGAGCATCGTTAGCTAAGCTGGAATTAAAATATTGCTTCATTGTTTTTTAAACCTGGTACCTCGAAATCAATCTCCAGTGAGGCGCAGAGAAGTGGCTGCGCTTCCCCATTTCGCAGTGATCAGCCTCGTTACCTTATGCCTGTGTGTAGCATTGGTGAAAGATCCACCTAGAAAGCAGGTCTATTCTTCGTCGTAACGGGGGTTAGTTCGGTGGGTGTCCATGTTGCTGTCGGTGGTGCCCTTTGCTTTTATTCACTGACAAAATTTCAAACAAGCTGAAGGAAGGCGAACTGTACACGTCCTTGGCATTATTGCAGTGCGGATTGGGGCAGCAGGTGAGACGAGCCACTGCCTGTTGGGGCTGTGTTTGTTGGCTCCATCCTCAGATGGGATCCCTAACCTCAGGCGCATTTTCTCACTTTGAAATAGGGATACCCACTGCTCTTGTTGTTTCGACGTGCGAGAAATTAAAGTCACTTTAAGGGAGAATAATTTAAAGAGTATTCAGTGGAATTACGAATTACCTCGCTTCTGTTTTGTTAGCATTAACGCCATCTAGCCTAACTTAATTCTCAGTGTTTCTGTGTGCAAAACGAAATAAGTTTTAACAGTATATGTCAACAAGATTTACTGCATGAAATTGTCTGATTAAATGTTTATAAGTTTCAATATACGTATAAGTAAGTACAATTTGTGTTTACGTTCTTACAGAGCTTGTGAATAAACATGACATAATCAATTTATCTGGGAAATTTGTGCTTTACTGCAAGTCTAGGCTGCTCTAACTGATAGACTAACTTTACCATAATGTTTAGCAGCACGAGCGTCATGTTTAAAGCACCGGAGTGAAATTCGAGTGCAGTGCAAAATCCTGCTGAATTTAACTAATTCACTCAGTATCCACGAGCTCTATCCATTACACATGATTATACTGTAATAATCAACACGTGTCCCCCAAACCATTAGACAGCTTTTTGTGTATTACATTGCACAGCTGCTGTTTAGAACCGATTTGGACCAATAAACTATTATAAAAAGTCCGAAATTAATATAAAGATGAATAATATATTAGTAATGTGTAGTAATATATTAGTAATATAAAGAAAAGTAAACGGAGTGTGCTTATATATACATATTATATACCAGAGAGAGAGAGAGAGAGAGAGAGAGAGAGAATAATTTAACTTGCCTGTATAGTATTCCCCAAAAATGTACAATGCTCACAAAAAGTCGGGGGATATTTTTTTATTATCACTCATTTTGTGTGAGCAGTGTGTTTAGTTGCATTAAAATGTTCTGATTTATGGACCTAACTTACTGTTAAGTTTGTCTTTTTGTCCTGAGTAATATGCAGCTATACACACCATAAAACTAATCTAATAAAAGTTTAAATAGTTATCACTCTGTGAAGATGAATGCAGGGATTTAGCCAAAATTAAGTTAAAAAAAAAAGTTAAGTTGCCTCATCACTGTAGTTTTATTATGAGTGTCAGTGCACTACAAAGCTCACATGGTCATGTGCAGTTAAGAAGAAACATTTACAATATTCAATAACCATCTCAGTTTGGTGTAGCTAACAGAATAACACAGCTGACTACACTGTATGGGAATGTGGTATGGGGCTCAGTCAGCTAACATAGCCCATCCAACTGAAGCCCTGTAGAAATTAGTTATTAAAACCCAAAGGCCAGTAAATATGAGTCGTTTTCAGTTTGTAAATAACATGCCCAGTAAAATGAAAGAAAGGCAAGTGCTAAAACCTGAAAAGAGTGTCCTCAGTCAGTTGGATCAAATCTGTTATCTCTCGCATTGGCATTATTGAAAGGCAACATCGAATGCTACTAAGAAACTTAGGATTAAACAGGACTAAACAGGGGGTACATACTAATGGAGCATCTCCTCACAGTCAGATTTCTAAAATAGAAACAGGCCAGAAACTGACAGAATACATTGTTTAATTATTCAATAGCAAATCCACATCTGTTTGCTTTCTCATTGTACATTGGATGAGGTCGAGACAAATTACATGTAGAATTAGACATTTCCTTCTTCACCACAGAAAAACTCATTTAAAAAATGGACACAATTTTAAACCCAAATGCCAAATTTCAGGAGACACTGAAATGGCTAGGGTTTGTAACATGGCCTGGGTAACATCCCAATACCAAAGCACCCTGCCCCCTACACCCTTGCCCCACCCCCAGTACTAGACTTTAGCCAAAATATGTTGTTTGTGTTTTTTGTTAACTGTGCCATTATTCAGCATTTAATTGTGTAATCAAAATATCATTTCACAGTGCATCTTACTGGGTAATATAACACAGAATTAAGCAAAATGGACGAACGTCTCAGTGACAAAGTTTATTTGTCTACTAGTTGTTGGTGCATAATTGTTGTAGTTGTTATTGTGTTAATACGCTACTACAGTGACAATACATTAAGGCAGTGAAACAAATGAATATTAATAATAAAACAAACAGAAAGTTGCACTATCAAAAACCCTCAAATGAATTAAAATGACTTTGCACTTGTTAGTGGTGAACCATGACTTAATTTGCTGAGACATAACCACTGCCTTTGGAGAAAGGTTTTGAGAAGGCGTGAAGGTGTGTGTCGTTTAGTGTTTGACCAAACGACAAAGTGAATCATGTTACAGGACTCTATACGTTTTTGTGATAGAGCACAAAATGGCTAATTGCACTCGACTCTTAACCTCGGCCCTGGTCGTTCAGGGTCTCGCCCCACAACTGACCCCAATCGTGAGAGCTGAGTGGCAGCGATAGAAAGATGCCAAAAGGTCACAGACATCACCAAATTACTCACGATTGGTCAACATATTAAGGAAATCGATTAGAAAACAGTAAGGCTTTGGATAGAAACACACACACACACACACACACACACACACACACACACACACACACACACATATATATATATATATATATATATCAACATTCCACTTTAAAGCTATTTACTAACATGTTAACCAATTACTGCAGTGTCTAATATTTGGAAGGGCTAAGAATGCAAGGTTGCCGTGCTGCAGAAATAGTATTGAAATGTACAGTAGGATTTAATAATAATACAAATTAAGTTGAAGTAATATTTAGTGCACACCCTAATCCTGACCCACTCAGAACTGCTGTACTCTTAAAGTCTGGGCAGTTGTGGGTTAAGGACCCAATAGTGGTAGCTTGGTAGCATTGAGGTTTAAACCCTGGATCTTCTGGTCCTGAGCCGCTGGGCCACCACGTTTCCATGAGTGAGGTTTGGTTTACTGTGCAAATATGGTTGCATCACCACTATGTATGTAAAATGTTATTCTAACTAGATTTCATTAGCATTTGAATGATTTATATGTATTCATATGTATTGTTTTACTGTTTAATCTGCAAGTCTATGAATAATTTGTAATTAATTATTCTCAATAATTCTCAATTTCTCCCTTGTCACATTGTCGCTGTAGCCTATAGAATCTTTTTTTTTCCAGAAGGTAAGAAATAACCAATTGGAAATTTAGGGGAAAAATTATAGAATGAGATTTTTTTCCCCTTTGTTTCTGACATGGGTCGTGCTATTAATCCACCTCTGTTATGTGCAGGGTCTAACCTGTAGGACGGGATCTGGGGCACGAGGAGCAGAGGCACGCCGGTTTTCCGTGACACCCCGTCTGCGCTCTTCCTCGTCTTCTTTTTCTGCTGGGACCCTTTTTTGCCTCCCCGTTGGTTATCCTGCAGAGTGGGGCCCAGAGTGTATGCCCTCTGGCCCCTGCTACCCCTGCACCCGACAAAGCCGCCGTCCTCCTCATTGTAGCCGCCTGCTGTTTCAGGAGGCGAGTGGTTGCCGCAGAAGGCGGTCTTTTTGACGGTGTACGTGGTGCCGTTGGTGCCCGTCTCCCGCACAGGGTCAATTTTCATGAACAGCCCGGCCCGTTGGGCACAGGTCACATGGAACGCCCGATAGCAGTTGGCCTTGTGGCATTGAATGGACGCCCCCCTTCCCCTCTGCTTACACAGGTAGCAGGTGAGTTTCCATCGAGCCGTGGGAATGTTATTCACGCCTTCTACCGGCTCCAGGAATACGGTGTTGGCAAAGCATACTTCGGGGATCCAGATGGCACAGACGACGTGAGCCCAGCGCCCGTCGCTGGCCTGTTTGAAGGCGCCGCCCCTGTTGGGACAGAGGACGCAGTCCACCGGTCGGGACGGGGACTGCAAGCAGCGTCGGCATAGCCACTGGCCTTCAGGTATGTAGGGCACGCCATAGCACTCCTGGTGCACGGCCAGGTTACAGATGTCACAGAACAAGATGACGTTGCTGTTGAGGCACTCGTCGTCCAGGCACACGCAGCAGTAGGCGTCCTCGTCGATTGTGCTCTGAGATAAGGCTTGGCTCCGGGACTCCAGAATAGACTCCCTCTCCAACCTGTCAATCAGCAACTCGAACGTGTCAGGGGGAACCGAGGCGTGCCCGTCCGACACCCGCTTCTGATTGACCATCTCAAGCCAGGCCATATCTTCCTCGTCCATGTCATACTCGGCCTCTGTCTCCAGCTCCTCGCTTGACTTCTCCACGTATCGGTAGTAGGCGGCAGAGAGGGGGGGAGCCTCCGACGGGGTGAAGTCTTCCACCTTACGGAAGCTGGGTTTGGGCAAAGGACTCTCTAGTTGAGCTTGATGGGCTGAACTTAGCTGCCCGTGGGTCCAGTGTTGAGCGCCAGCACGTTTGCTCCTGCCGCCGTGCTTGCCATCCTTCTTTTTGCCTTTGAGCGCAGAGGCTGCGCGACCCTGCCGTGTGCCGCCCTTCACCTGCTCACTGTTCTCTTTGTTGCTGTTGCACTCGGCCAGGTCCTGCGCCAGCATCTCGTCCTCTGTGACGACTGCCAGCGCGTCGCCGATGTTGATCCGGTGGATCCTCCCTTCCAGCTCCACCTCCACCATTTTCTGGGACTGGGCATACGTCAGTGTGTCTCGGGACATGGAAAAGTTGAGCCTGCAGGGGGACGGGGGGCGGAGCAGGACGTCCAGGCTGGCGTGGCTGGATTGAGTCTTGGAGGCCTTGCTAAAGTCGAACTGACAGCGTCGTTTCTTTTGCTTCTTCATTTCCGATCGCTTTTGTACCTTCAAAACAACAGTAATTGTTTGGAGCTGGTGTTATTTCTTTGTAAAGTCTTAAATGCAATCCTAAACATAATGAACCAATGTTAGATATTGTCCTTATTGAGTGTGGAGCATTTAGTCACCAGCACTGCACGTTTAAGAGCGCAAAAAAAATATCACTTTTAATATTAACTTGTATAATGATTAAGAAGTACTGTTAAGAAGAACTTAAGTTTGTTTAGCCTTTGAACGAAATAAATGTCATTCCAAGACACTTTTAAATCACTGTTATGTTGCTGTGTTTAATCCATTGTTAACATTGTGACTATTTATTTAAAGGAAATCATTTACTCAGGTTTTCTTGTTCTACCTTGGCATTACCTTGCCTTTCCACCCCCAGATGGGCATTGTGGGTTTCATCCCCACTTGGGAGACTACAGCGTAACAACTTTGTTAATTAATTTACCAACTTTATTGGTGCAACTAATCAAATCCAAAGGAAATGTCCCCAAAAAAGCAACTGTAGCCTAGAGGCACTGATAGCTCAGTGATTTAAGCAGCACATCTGTGGTGTGGTTACAGTTGTGGGTTCAAACACAGTTGAGATGTTTTTGTCTCTCTTCAGTTGCTTCAGTTTTTGGTGTTAGCTGTATCAGCAGTCTGGTTTTAGATGGGATTCGAGATTAGATTATTGCATGATGAAAGTTTTCAGGTTAAATTCTGATTATAAAGGTTTTAGTAAATCTTCACCTCTCACTGTCTTTATGCTGATTAAAAAGCAGGCTTTTAGTGAATCTTAGTACCACACAGTTTTTAGACTCTAAGAAAGATTACTATTTGGAGCTTGGAAACAGAAGTGCAGCAGTAATTAAACCAGCAGCTCCTTTCTCAGTAGCTGATTGGTGGAGTCGTTAAGTGATGAATCAATCCCTTCACACTGAGTTTGCCTGTAGCCACTCTTTTTATGTAAAAGCAGACTATTGATTCAGCTAATACCACGGGACTCAAACCCACAATCACCAGCACGTGGAGTCAGTACCTTGTCCCACTGAGCTATCAGCACCTCCTGCTCAAGCTTCTTGGGGGTATATCATTTGAATTGGGTGATTTACAAAAAACAAGCTGAAAAACAGACATGTAAGAAAACAATCACACCAGGATTTGAACCCAAGGTAACAAGTGCATGGAACCACAGCTTAGCCCTCTGCACTAGCAGCACCTTGCCTTGAGCTGTCCTTATTTTGGTGCATATATCATTTGAATAGTCTCATTTACAACTAACAAGCCAAAACCCATCTAAAACCAGATTCCTGATACAGCTAATACAAAAAAACTATTTACGAAACTAGAGAGGGAGACAGAAAATACCCTAATTAACTGCGTTCGAACCCACAACCATAACCACACCACAGTCACCACACACATGCTGCTGAGACCAATGAGCTATCACTGCCTCTGAGCTGACGTTGCTTTTTTGGGGGGTATTACTTTTGAATTTGCTTCGTTCCAATGATGAAGTTGATAAAGTTTTTCCTAAGTGGGGATCAAACCCGCCTAGCCCACCACAGGGGGTGGGGCTAAAAGCTCATTTCTAGTACCAGTACCAGGCTGCTTTTCAGATTCTGAGAGGCGATTGCTTCTAGTTTGTGGCTGTTGATTAACTCCCTGGTCTAATTAATTAGGTCCTCTACACTAAGTTAACTGACCAGATTAGTAGTAACAGGGATTTTTAAGGTTCTCCTTCCATCGCACTGAACTCTGTTCCTCTTGAACATCTGTACTTTATGGCAGGTTGCAACACCAGCAGGTAAATCACATGCTATGCTGCACAGATTGGAAAGGACACTCTGCTTTCAGATTAAATGCTGATGACTGAGAATCTGAGAGTTTAAACTCCAGGAGATGCTTTGGTTTAAAGTAAATAATCACATCTCCCATTTCTCATGATGATTAATAAGCAGGTTTGGAGATATTCTTAGGACCAGTGGGTTAAGAGTTTAAGAGAGATTTCTGTTCCTAATTTATCTGAATGTTGTTTTTACTCCGCGATGCAATTAGTCGAAGTGCAGCAGTAATTAAACCAGCGGCTCTTTCCTCTGTAGCTGATTGGTGGAGTCGTTAATGGTTAATCTGAGCTATTATTTTTTCCCTCTCTTCCCTCCACTCTATTTCTCTCTAACATGTGTAATGTTCAGAAGTACAAAGCTCTGCTTCCTCTACCTTTGTTCTGATGTTTAATGATTGAGCTACTTCCTTTTCTAACGGTGCTAATTATTATTATTATAATTATCTAATCAAATGTATTGAATCTTAAAAGTTTGAACTGAATTTGTTTTTTTTAAGAAGCAGAACTGGCTGGATGATGTTCTGTGATGTTATGACCCTGTAGTTCAGTGGATGGATGGCTTCCTGATGATCAGACCTTAAACTGTGGACAAAATGCTGCAGATGAAGCAAAAATGGTGCACGACTTTGAGCTTTGATTCTGCAGGCTTCAAGCAACTGGAAAACGAAGTAAGGATAAATTAAGGACAAATAAGAAAACTGAGCGCAGACCAATAAGGGAGCAAAAAAAACCCTGATCAATTAACGAATGTTAAACAATAAACTAGGCAAAAACAAAAACTAGGCAGAACACAGCAGATTAAAAGGCACGGTGGCTCACAAACACGCTCTTGTCTTGCTATCCTTGTGAGGACATTGCACTGACATTATTATTCCTGTGTATTTAAATCCACTCCAAAGGAACGATTTAATCTCTTGGAATTCTCAATATAAAAGCTGCTGTTTGACTGAAATGGTTGTTTTATATCGTAATGTTCATGAACACACTCAAAACGCCGGGGGGAGGTCCTCTTGGAACTTCTATAACCAAGAATTACCATAAGTATTTGATCTTGGAGAACCAGGGCTTTTGTGCCATGTTGTGCCTAAGGTTTATCCTACACTAAACAACTTTGAAATCATACACATTAATACACTTTGAAGTGTAAATTAAGTTAATAAACAAATAGATTAAAGTCTGATACGTCTAAGAAAAGGTTTACAAATGCTGGAGATGCTGTTGAGTCACTATTTGCAAGACCAGATGATCGCCTTGCGAGATTGTTTCAAACCTTTTGAAAGCGCAGCCCTACAAATAAGAACTAATTAAATAAAACAAACTGCACAGTCACCCACCCAGGCTGTAAAATAAAGTGGCTTCTTAAGTATCTCAATGGGATTTAAGGAGCAAACGAAAACACCACCACATCCACTAATACACTCGCAACTCACTAACACACACAAAGACTTTGAGCTCTGAGGAATTGTAAACAACACTATCAGATCACACTCTCACAGAGTGACAAAGAGGTGAATATTTGCATTATTGGGAAACACAAACTAATCTCCAGAGTAAAAGGGAGTTACCTAAACCTTACCAGCCCTTAAAATGAAAACACCTTGACGAGGTATAGACTCAGCGAGCTCTGGACGCAAAGTGCAGACGACAGTCCCGTCAAACATAGACACCATTAAACGAATGGAATACAGTAATAATATTCAATAAAGACTTGTGTCTGACATAACATGTCATATCAGTCTAAGGGTATGTCTGAGCATTAATATCAAGATAAGAAAGTGTAATATACACAAAATGCCAATGACTGACTGAACCGGATTACGCACGTCGTCTTTGGAAGATCGCACCATTGAGTGTTTTATTTTGCCCCTGTTCAAAGTCGGACATTTTTTGTTCAGATTTTCGGGTCAAAAACATTCAATATGAACAAATCTTGCACAGCTTTTCTCAAGCACTTTGTATTTCCTGCAGACGACACATGTTTAGAATGATGACCATATTCAACACCATCATTTTGAGGCTGCACTGGCAGAATACAACATAAACGCAGCTCAGAAAAAATAGGGGATGCTTTAAAATTAAATACCCCATAATGAAACATCCCCTCATTTTTGTGAGCAGTGTATAACCGAACAAGAGAACTGTGATTATCTGGTCACTATAACATGCTTATTACAATTCGAGGTTGGACTCGGACGTTGCTGTGGACACCAGTTGATTCCAGTTGGTCTGTCTGAGGGAAAGTTAATTATAAACTTAACCTTTTTCTATTGTTATTAAACATCAACAACAGTTACTAATAATATAATATTCATTTTATGTTTGCACATGGGCTTGCTTTAGTTTACCAAGTGTACAAAACCTGGAATTCTTATTCTGAACTTTATCATCAATGTTATTGTAATGTTTTCATCACATTTAATAATAAAAATGGACAAAATATTTGATTGATCTGATCAGAATGAGAGAAGAATCGAAAGAGAAGCATCACCCTCAATTGCAAAGAATAGGACTGTAATATAATAATAATAATTTTAGGTTTTGTACTATGTTATTATTTATAATATATAAATACTGTTTTATGTTAGAATTTTACTATGAAATGTAACGCTGTTTCTCCCTGTAGAGCATGTATAATACTGAATGCAAAGTGAATTACGAACTAGGTTCATTTAGCTAGTTTTATTCTTTTTCCTTTTTAATATCGCACGGTGAATAAAATCTTGATCTGGTCTCTCAACACTATTTATCACTCTGTTTGGAGTTCATTTTTATTCTGCCTCGCTGGAGTAGGTCCTCGCCATCGATATGGTCATTCTAACCCAGCCAATCGGTGTTCGCGCCAAGAACACGTGCCTCGTTGCAGCCAATCGCCAAGCCAAGCATTCCTGCCAGTTGACGTAGTTCGGTTGCAGAGCGCTAAATACCAACCCAGAAGCAAGAG
>JAVSBV010000083.1:2848822-2863129 GCA_033117975.1 Parotocinclus spilosoma | reverse complement strand
GGCGTGCCAACTTTATACTTTCGGTTTTGTTTTGTTAGGAGTCTCTAAGCTCCGCCCTTATACCCCCTTTTTGGTTGCTTCTCATTATTTCCCCATTCTTATTATACGTCGTGGGTTACACCTATCCCGCATACTTGGGTCCAAAAAACACCAACCGCTATCGTAACAGCATTTCATGCAAAACTCAGAAAATTGGCCAGACAAAATTGGTGGCAACCTCAACTTAATACTTAAACTTTCATCCATTTCTGGGTGCGTTTTGAAGTATCTATAAAGGTCTTTGTCCTGCTGGAAGACCCATGACCTGGGACGCAAACCCAGATTTCTGACACTGGAAACTACATTGCGACTCAAAATCCTTTGATAATATTCAGATTGCATGATGCCTTGCACACAGTCATGGAACCCAGTGCCAGAGGCAGCAAAACAACCCCAAAACACCATTAGTTCTCCACCATATTTGACTATACAGACATACAGAAATATTATGTCACTAAATCAATCTAAAAACAAAAACCAAAAAACATGGTTTCTCATTCAGTATAGCCATTGCCCAAAATTAGCTTGGGCAATAAAAATGCATAAATTGTTAACCAGTTTGATAAATTGTATAATGCAGTATATTAATGAAACATTGCTTTACCAGTAGATTATCCCATTTATGCATGCACTGTAGATAGAAGGTACAAAAACCCAACAATCTTCTGATAAAGCAAAGTTCATCCAGGGCATTGTCCTAATTTAACCAAGCCCCTGACCAGTAAGAGTGAGATTATAACAAAAAATAATAAATTTAATAGTGAGTTAATAAACATATATTTATATTATCAGGTTATATGTCAAATACTTTAAAGTTTATGATTAGGTTTCTAGGACTGAGCTGTTAGGGTGCTTTTTATATAGCAGATGCCATTGTTAGGCTAGCAGGTTAGTGCAATAAATAAATAAGTCTTTTACAACAGGATTTCCATTAGAAGTTTGAGTGGATTCAATTTTAAATTTATTTTGTTACTTCTGTCTGTCTCAGGTTCTTCCTGCATCATGTGACCTCCTGCCCTCTGCTGTCTTGGTATTTAAACTTCTGAGAATGCCAAGTAAAGAGAGTGCCATGAGTACAGTCGTGGCCTGGGGGGTATTCCCCATATGTGACAACACTCTTACCCTTATCCAGGGTAGATTTCGCACCCCACTTCTTTGGGGACATCCTCACTCAGACCTTGACCAGTTCAGGAAAATAGAGCAGCTTCTTTCTGCTGACTTGGACAACTGGCTCTGCAACTTGTACTTTAAGGTAGCCTTAGCCTTAATTACAATTGCACACACTTCACAGGTTTATTAGGTTTAGACTGATTGTCATTCAATAAAGTGTCATAGTTATATTTTAACATTAAGATGCTTGAATTGAAACAACATGAAGCAGCTTGCACAGTTTCCTAGGAAACAGATATTAGGAAGTTCTCTACTGATGAATCACCAAATGGGAGATTTCTAAAGCTGAAAACAACAATTCCAATAACTATATGGACTAGTTAGTTCCTACATCAATACTTGTGAAACATGTGCAATTTAAACCAGTCTACAGGTACAACTGTTAATAAACCTTCATTATATTTCTAACTGAGGGCTCAAAATTCTGTAATATTTAATGTATTACTACAGATTTCTTACATTTACAATGGATAATAATATGCACAAAACAATCATTTCCGTAGGTGAGAAAACCCCCACAAAGTCCTGTGTTTCCAGAGGGCAATGTCAATGAATGTACTCATGAAGACTCTCCTGACATCAGTTCTGCCTTTTGCTCCACCTCTCTACCAGGTAAAACCCTTTTTCCAAATGTTGACAGGATCTTTGTTCCATTCTCCACATAGCAGGTCCATTTTTAAAAGACAATATTTGAAATTAACATTTATTCAAAACATTTTACCTGCATCACACAACTAAACAGTGCATTTGTCTATTCAGCATCATTCAGTACTAGTTTTTAAAACAAAGTGTGGAATTTCTGGAGTTCAAACGGTCTGCAATGAAATAAAAGTACATGTAAGAAATTATGTTTAATTTCCATACTGCACCACCTGTTTTCTGATTTGGGGTTGTAATTAAATAAATTTTAAGAAATTAATTTAACACACAAAAAAATTAACTTTAGAATGAAAGTAGTTAGGTTATCTCTGAGCAAGTCACAGGCTTAGTACTGTAGTTGTCACAATCAACTGGATAGAGAAGAAAAGACTGTGACTTTGTCACAGTGATAACTGTGTTATGTATGTTATTCACATTATTAAAGAAGGCTTATCGTTTTTCTCAGTCATTAACATTACACTTGCATCCACTAAACACTACACATTAGAATAGCTTTCCTTCCCAAGAGGGTACAAAATAGCATCCAGCCTTCTGAGTTACTGACCTAACAAGAAATAATTTGAGATGATATTGCTGTAGCTTTTTGTCAATACCTATTTGTATTAAAGATACTGGAGTATGGGATGTTTTACATTAAATATTGCAAACATGTTTTTAATTACAAATAAGTTTTGACAAGTCTGTTGGGCAGCAACCTGTCCCATTTTAAGCATGATATCAGCTGACAGCTCAGTGTTGATCTCCACACAGCAGAACATGTGGAAGAAATTGGTCTTTTACATTTCACAGCTTGTCACTTCCTTTCTGCCAAAAACTTTGACCTCCCACCTTGCACCTAACACCCCCACTGTGGGGTGAAATTGTTCTCTTTGCACCAAAGCACTCTGGGAGATTTCTTTTCTATATTTTGCCGTACAGCCAGAGAGACAAAAAAGCACAAAACACCGAACAGAAATGAAAATGAGTTTAAAAGGAAAATGGGGTGCAGGGTTTGGCAGGTAAAGTGAGCTGTTTGCAAAACTTGATTAGTTGATCAAAGAGTGCATGTCTTTGGACATCAGAATGTGTATACATTAGTTCTGACATTAGTGTACAATTTACATATGGACAAGTTCAGGTTGGTTTGCTTTTGGATGTATTTATGAATTTAAAAAATGACAAATCCCCTGAAGTTTGGGAGCAGAGAGTGAACCAATGGCCTTAAACTACTCCCCAGTGAGAGAATAAAAGGTTGATGGTCAGTTACTAGACTCATGTGTGTCCTTTTCTCACTTTTCTCTTCTAGGAATTTTAATTTGTCAAAACTTAAATAATGGTTGAGCCATAATATCACTTAATCATACACAGTATTTCATAAGCAGCAATTTACTTTAAAAACATACTTTAGTCAATTAGAGTCCCTTTTTGTGTAAAATGCAATTTGTGCCATGGTGTCTTTATAGGTTCATTTCCAAAGAACATTTTAATCAGTGTTATCAGTATTTCAACAATATTTGCTATAATAATTTGTTTTAAAATTACAATACTTTGTCATTGCCTATACGTAACGATATGCCTCACAACATGAAAGTAATTTTCTTAATGTGAATTAAGTGATACAATGTGAACAATTGAAACTGATCCCCATTTAAAAGAATCAATAGAGTTTTAAAGAACAGAAAATGCATTACCTGATCATACCATCTGAGCCTAATCAACTGTCTATTTTTTTCTAATATCTTATTTAAATTAAGTGATGCTAAAATAGGACTAACTACTTTACTGACTGTATATAAGGCTCCCTCTCTTGCCCTGACAAATAACATTGCTACCACCTGTCACTGATTATTTAGTGAATTCCCAGTGGATCATAGGAAAGACTTTCTCATGCTGTAGCAAGTTGTAAGATTGATGCATATTTCATATACATAACATTGAATAGCAAGTATAAAAGTGATGCGATAAACTACATATTTTTTTGTGTTTAAGACAGAGCAAAATGAACACTATTACTTTCTATCTATAGGTAGCTTAAGTGTTTACCACCAGTGGTCATTTTAAAAAACTACATATGAACTGCAGCTAAATCTGATATGTCAGTTTTTAAAATGAACCAGTCAACTTCCCTGCAAGGCAAAGAAACTGATTGGTCTTGATATTGAACCCCATGTCCCACACCAGCCTTCAGAAACCTAGTGATGCATAGCCTATGTTTAAACATTGTTATTACTGGTATATTTAATCCTACAGAAGGAGAAAAAAATAGAATATGGGAAGTTTCCATGTTTATTACATAGAGGAGATGTAAGACTGGCATAGGGAAAGAAAGGAAAAAGGCAAAGAAAAAAAGTTTCTCATGGTGAAATTTTTTTTACATGTATCAAGCTAAGGTTTACTTAATTGGAACCTCCAGGCAATGCAGGAACCTTTTTTTAAATTCTGTGAATGTTAATATGCTAAATAATGCAAAGCTCCTGCACGTTCAAGCATGCGACACACATCTGGCAGCTTACCATTTAAATTACACACGCAGAAAAGAAAAAGAGAAAAGGGAAGATAGATAGAGAGAGAGAGAGAGAGAGAGAGAGAGAGAGAGAGAGAGAGAACATTTCAAAAGTAATTTTCCAAAGGAAAAAAGAATGGTGATATGTATTACAACTAAATTTAATTTCTTTTCCAATTTTTCATAATGTCTAATTGTGTGCATTGGAGCGCTGATAGAAAAAAAAAAGGTTCTGTGCAGAGATGGGGGAGGCGTTTGTATTTCTGAGAGAGAAACAGAAAGCAGGGAAAGTTTCATCACTCTTTCTCCCGCTTTTATGGTTTTGGTGTCTGTGTTAAATCTCTGCAAAGTATATTTACCTGTGTCTTGCTAGAGTTACATCACTTACATAACAGCTATATTACTCCTTTTTAAGACCTTCATAAATTGTTTTGCTCTTTTTTAAAGTTATTTACTGTACAGTTAGCTAAATTTAATTTGCATTTCATTAGGGACATTAAGGGCATCACAGTAGTTAGTGATTTTGCCTCATAGCTCCAGAAACCTGTGGTTTAATTCCTGGTCCCTGTTCAACTTTTGTTTCCGCATTGTACCCTTTGCTGCTGGCTAGGCCCTGGTTCTTTGCGACACTCATAATCCACCCAAGGTTTCTTCATTGTAGCATTAAGCAGGTTTTTCCTTGCCACTTTTGCTCAGTTATTATGACCCTGATGAACCTGGGTTTCATTATAAACGAATACATGAATAAATAAATCAATCAATAAATGAACATAATAAATAAATAATAATATTAATAAAAATGATCATCATTATCATCATAAAAGTAATAATAATAATAATAATAATAATAATAAATTATAATAAATTATTATTATTATTATTATTAATATTATCATTATTATTGTTATTCTGAAGAGAAGAACTAAGAATGAATCCTGGAGAAAACAACATTAATTTAAACTGTTTATTTTAATGACAGGTAAAAGCCATGAAATTCTTCACATCTCAGAGACATCATCAGAGAACGCCAAGCCTGTACCTAACATCAAGGTGAGTCCTAGTTGTGTACCACTTGTATGGCATATTTGTTACCTATATGCTGTTTGTTTAAGTCACTTAGGTAATTTCTCCTGAATATTTCTCTTACATCCAACATGATGACTTCAAGAATTTACTGTTTGCTTACATTCTTAACCCAGGGCTTAACACATGCTTTTGTAGTGAGATAAGCAACTTTATTTGTGAATTTGGCTAATTGTTTTTATACATATATACATTTGCTTCTTTAGCTCATTCTACATTTGCAAGCTTTGGTTTGCATGTTGTTTTGTTTGCATCTTCAGGGTTATAAGCAGTGATGGGTCTATTGTTTCCTCGCTTTCCTCTTACCCTTCTAGCTGGTGCCTTTAAGCTAGACTGGAATGAAAGAGATTTAGGTGCTCATTCAGAAATCCTCATATTTTTTCAATGATTGCTGCATTGGTCAAGGTGGTCATGTTGACTGAGCATCTGAGAAATGTCAGAGCTGGATTCCCTTTGTGGGCATTTCTTTATGATCTGTGTCTGCAGAGGAAGAGAAACTGGTACTTGAAGGGTGTGGTGTGCTATTTGACACCTGACTCCTATTTCACAGTTTGAAACTATTTCACTATTTTAAGGAACCAGCATCAGTCCTGTCCGTCAACATACAGAAAGAGAGCTGGGTGAAGTTATTTGTTTTAGAATCACTGGTGCCTGAAATGCCACTGACTAAACTTTTTTAACTAAACATCTTTATGATTCAAGAGGGCATAATGGGAATTGCTTTGACAGTCAAGGATGCCAAAAATGTAAGGTTGAGACTAATGCCATTTGAGTGTGTCAGGAAAGTACAGGTAGATAACCTCATGAGAATAAGGACCTTCTAATATCAAGCGATTAACCGCTGTAATGGAGTAATCTGCCTGCAAACAGATATGAAGAAGGATATATATATATATATATATATATATATGGCTTGTGGGAGTAAATGGCAACCAGGAACAACTTTGGAAACTTGCCCGGTCCATTCCAATCCAATCACCAGATGCATCAACCTTTAGGACAAAGCTATAATGCTATCTGGGTGTTTGAGGACCAGAGATGAGCGCTATCAGGTTTTCTTGAGGCAGAAGAATACCTTTGATGGAAAAATAAGTGAAGGTAACAGGGTTTCGTCTTTAGGAGAGCCATGAATGTAAGGATTACTGCGACAGCCTGGCAAACTAGTTCAGTTTCTCGAGGTCATTGGAATTAAAGAACCAACGTGAACAGTGGCTTAAATAACGTTGCGGTTAATTAGGATGAATGACAATGACTGGTGCCCCGGTGGTGCTCATAGTCACGCTGTCGAGCATGCACCGGTTTTGCTGTGCTTAGCATTCCACGACTCATATCTCTTCAGGTAGTCAGGTCTGGACATCACAGGACGTTTAGAGTCGACAGACGTTTAGAAGGGGAAACCCTTTGAGGTTCTAGCACTTGTACAGGAACAGACAGGGCTCTCCTCGCTTCTTCTTGGGCCCCTTTTTTACCTGAACTTGTTTTAGCACTCTTGCTTTCCCATACTTCCTCCTATTCAGCGTTTGCGTTCATCACGTTGACGTCTTCCCTTTGGCAGCTCGCTTTTGCCCCTTCGTAGTCGCTGTGTATACTCATGATGAGGGGCTTTTTGTGCTCTGGGTTTATGTGCTTTTTCACCTTTGTTTTATGATAGCTCACCTAATTCCTTATCAGACAATTTGGGTGCGACCTTCCCTAGCCCCATGACTAACCCTGCTAGCAAGACCGACATCGGAGCGATTTTCAGGGGACCCCATGAAATGCCATGGGTTCTTATTACAGTGCTCAATGGTCTTTGAACTTCAACCATTCCAATTCCCTTCAGAATTGGCCATGGTTGCCTATATCATCTCCCTGCTCTCTGGACGAGCCTTAAATTGGGCCACCACCTTTTGGGAGCAAAGAGTGAGTGAGTGTTTGATGGAAGTTCTGCTAGGCTATCAAGAAGACTTTTGTTCAGCCAGCCGGTGGAAGCCAAGCTGGTTCCCACTTCTGGAGCTAGTCCAGCAAGCAGTTGCTCGGTTGCAGACTATGTGATTGAGTTCCAGACCCTCGCAGGTGGGTCTGAGTGTGGCTGGGATGATGAGGCCCTCATGGCAATCCTGAGCAACTAAATCACGAGCTAGCCATGAAAGCTCACTACTGTGCTTTGCGACTTCTATCAGCTTGTGACGGGCATAGACATTCATTTTTATCAGCGGCCTGAGAGCGTAGGACTTGCGGCCCATTTCGCCTTCTCCCTCGTGAAACAGAGGTCCAGAGGACATCCTGGATCTGACACCTATGCAATTAGTTGGGACTAGCTTAAGCTTTCGTCCTCCATCATTAATGAGGTTCTCAAACTGAAGGCGCACCACCGGGGCAGAGTGCCGAGGGCATGCAACTCTCTTGGCCTCATTCTTAGTTCTTCTCTTCAGATGGGGCTCCAGGTCCACCAGCCTAAGGATGTGTGTTGATTCTAGGGCAGTAACTAACTTTATTGATGAACCCCTTGCTCAATACCTAGGAGTCCCGCTAGAGCCGCTCTATGTCCTCCATACCCATCTATGTCGTTGATGGAAAAATCTTTCCTATCACCCTTCAGACCCAGCCGATTACATTCCGCCTCAAAGAGCACACGGAATCCTTTACATGGACCTCCATTGTCAAGAGTTGGCCCACTGCCAAGCAGCAAATGCAAAGGTCCCTGGGTAACTTCCATCTTCACTTTATACAGGGCTTTAGTTCTATTGTCGTCCCCGGTCCTACAGTTACCCAACCCGAGGAACCCTTAATTGTGGAAGTAGATGCCTCTGATGCTGGAGTCGGGGCGGTGCTGTCTCAGAGGGGGAGGGCCTGCCAAGAAGGTACACCCACTGTCTTGGCCTTGCAGAATACAATTTCCCGGCTGGGGACCGGGAGCTCCTAAATATAAAACTCGTACTTAACATGTGTCGTCAGCAGTGTGCAGTGAGGTGCTCCGATGGACCCTGGAGCTGACGTGGAGGTGCTTTGGGTGGTCGAGGATGGAGGAGGAGGTCAGGGATTTGTGTGCAATTTTCACCTGGCGGTAGACTTTGCAACAGGTCTGCCCTGGTCCAAGAAATTCACGGTGAGCTGCTGGTGGTGGACCGATTCACCATGATCCATCATCTTCATTCCAATGCCAAAACTCAGCCATAAAGACCACCCAGGTGATACTGCAACATGTCAGTAGATCACATGGGATACCTTTGGACATAATTTCCAACCGGGGCTGGCAGTTTATCAGCCAGTTCTTGAGGGCGTTCTGCCGTCTGATTAGGGCAATGACCAACCTGTCCTCGTGGTACCACCCGGAGTCTAATAGCCAATCAGAGCGGGAAATCCAGGATCTGGGCAAGAGGTGACTAAGCTGCAGGTAAATCCAGGTAAAAACCTGGATGACAAGCTGGTGTGGGCCGAATTCGCCCACAACATCCTGGAACATTTGGCTCATGGCATGTTAGCATATGAGGCACAGTTTGGGTACCTTCCTACACTGTTCCCTAAGCAGGAAGAGGTTCCCACTGTCCAACACCACATCCGCTGTTGCCGCATTGCCTGGCAGAAGGCCAGGAAGGAGCTCAAGACCTCCCAGCGCACCATAAGGCACAGTTCCGTCCGGGCCAGAGAGTGCCGTTGTCTTTCAGGGACCATCCAGTCAAAGGTACCACTCACAAGCTGGCACCCAGATACATCGACCCATTAAGGTGGCCAGACTCATTAACTAGGCGGCATAAAGGTTGGAGCTACCAGTTAGGATGAAAGTTAATTCCACCTTTCATGTGTCTTAACTCATTTGCATGCAAAGGAACTGCCAACTCCCATTCGTATCATCCAGGAAGCCTTCCTGCGTTCACGGTGTATAGCCTTCCTGACAGTAGAAGAATGCAGGGTAGCACCCAATACCTGGTGGAGTTAAAAGACCTTGCCTGACAGATCCCGGACCCTCACCTTACTCAGTCCAAGCCTTGGGACCTCGGAAGTGGTGGTGGTGGGGGGGTGCTCATAGTCAAGCTGTCGCATTGCATGCAATGTTTTGCTGTGCTTAGCATTCCACAACTCATATCGCTTCACGTAGTCAGGTGGTGACATCCCGGGACGTTTAAATTCAACAGATGTTTGAAAGGTTCTAGCGCTTTTATATACCAGGATTTCCTTGCTTTCCTATTTGCCCTGCCCCTTTCCTGCCTGAGCTTGTTCTAGCACTCTTAGGTGTACCCTTCGCTATTCCTCGGTCACGTTTTGGGACACTTTATCCAGAGAAGTACGGTGCGATGCCACCTCTTCAATCCCCTCGGGCTGCAATGTCATGCTGACGTCATCCCTCCAGCAGGAGACGTTCACCCCCCCATGGTCACTAAGTATACTCCTGATAAGAAGCTTTTTATCCTTTGGTTTATGAGAGCTCTTTAGGTGCTTTTCCATTAAATAAAGATATCTGTCTACCTTACTGCTTTTGTCTCTGCATTATTGGGCCCTCTTTCACCCATCATAACAATGAGGGGTACAACAATGGCACTAAATTCCCAGATAAAGTGTCTGTAGAAATTATTAAAGTCCCTGCTGTTGCTTTACTGATCACAGCTGTGGCCACTCCTGGGCTGCCTGTACGCTGGTGTCATTTACAGTGACTTCAAGATGGGAAGATGACATCCCAGAACATGGAATGAACATGCGTGTAAAAACATATACATTTCCTGATGTTGCAATGTTGTGAGGAAAGCAACTGGTGAGGATCAGATGTCTTGCCCTGTATGTGCCAGTGTGGAATATTATTGAAAAATATTCTTTGCATAACAAAAATATTTAATCCTTAACAATAATTAAAACTGAAATTTAACCTGTTTTTTTTTTACTGACAGTGGCTGAATACATAAATATGTAATATAGCAGGTTCAACAACAAAAAAAATAAACTTTACAATGTTGAGTGATGTAAGAGCATTTCAATTCAGGGACTTAGAAACATAATACTCAGTAAATGCAGTTAACCTTCTGAGTCGGATTGTTTTCCTATCTCAAATTTCATTGACCTTCTAGTCAACTTTGAGTAGACATTGGGGGAAATCTGAAGTGTTCTGGGTAAGAACATTTTGTATACCTGGTGTGATTCAGTGTATGTCTTTGGTTAGGGTGGCAAACAAAACCAGCCAATCAGCACCATGACCCACTGTAATGTCCGTGTGACAAAGACGGAGCTGCATACAAACCTCATCACAGAACAGCTTCAACACTTCCGCTTCGCCACACAGTGAGTTCCACCATATAACCAAAACTTGTGTGTGAGTGCGTGCAAGGGGTGAATTAAAAAAAAAAAAACGATACAGCCAAAAGGCTTGCTTTAGGTTACTAAGGTGAAGGTAAAGGTCAGGTATAGGTATAGAATTCATTAGCTACACTCAGCAAATAGTAATAGTGTGTGTGTGTGTGTGTGTGTGTGTGTGTGTGTGTGTGTTTTGGGGGTGGAGGGGGTGGGGGGCTATATTTTGAGAAAAAAAAAATCTTGCCCTCTAGTAATAAGGGTAATAGCCAGATGTTGTAGAATGGTTCTAACAGAAGTGCTAATGGTGTTAGCATATTGTTAAACTCCAATCTCATGTCGTGCCTCTTTAGGGATCATGCCACTAGATCAGGTCTGTCTGAAAGCACATGTCTAAATGCAGTTACCTTTTCAATTCCATTTCATTTTTTTATATCAGTGATCTCAATACTTTTCTGTCAGGGCCAATGTTTGTTTTTATTGAATGAACCTGGTAATACTGACACTGACAACACATAAAATCTCCCAGTGTGGATAATTGCTTTTTTCTGGTGATGCAGAGTGCAGAAGAAGGCTTCCTGGATAAATGTTTTCACCCTTTTATTGTGTCTCTCAGCATTTGATATTAATGAGAAAGCAGGAGTGAAAACTCAACAAAACAGTATGGCCAAACAAATCTCATAAATGGCTCTGGCCAAATTGCCTTTTTGTTAAACTGTCTCCTATATTTTTAACACAAAAGTCACTATTGGGGAGAAATGTGTTGCCTCCACAAAATAAATAAATAACATAAATAAATACATTTATAGGGCTGGGGTGGGGATAAGTTCCACAGTTATGGTCCAAGGCCAACCGCAAAGAGGAGATGGTGTTGGAAAAGGTGACAAGAACAGAGGAAGAGCATTAAAAGACCAAGACCCTGTCACAGGGCCAACAGGGAAGCTGGACTAAACCGGAGGGAGTTGCCAACCGAAACATTACCTGCTCACGCCTGTAAAAAATGACCTTCAGACAATGCTTAGCTCTCTCATCTGCTCAACCTACGACATGCTCCCCTGTCAAAACCTGCCAGAACTTTCACCAGTTTGGGAGTGAGGAATGCTGCACAATTTGCAATACTCCTAATGCAAGTCTCCAGCACATTGTCTGGCCATATGGTTGTGCTCTCCCAGAATTGCTATAGGTGGCGCCATGACCAGATCCTGAGATAGTTAGCTGAGGTGCTAAAGGGATGTCGACAGGGCAGCAAAGTCACACAAGGTGGGGGGCAAAAACATCAGGCCAAGAGAAACACCTAGGTTGAGGTTGGATGCTGAGGCTGTGTGTGCGGAGGGACGCAGGAGTGACTGGAGGGAACCTAAAGGAGATCTAGTGAAGGAGGCTGAGAAGGGGAGCTTTGGCTCTGGCTGAGAGGGAGAAAGTGCTTGGGAAAAAACAACTAATCCCGACAGCATTCATAGAGAGTAACACCTAGCAGCTGCAGGGGGTGACAGGGAGACGTTTAAAGGAGCGAAACATTAATGAATGGTGGTTCCTTGCTGATGACTCTGCAGATGCCCCGTGGGCACTGGAGGATGTGAGACCAGCAGAAATGCCTAGCAGGTGTTCCATCTTCCTGTATAGGTATCGCTTTAATTTAGATTTTGTTTCAGTTACACATAACAGTGATATACTGTATTGTAAAACGTAACCTCTGTATTGTAAAACATCCAACCTCTTGTAGAATGCAGTTGATTCTGCTTTTGTTCTACTAATTCTAGGTCAGATATGCATTTATTTGCAAGTGAGCAAATAAAAATTCCTACAAGTGCAGAAAATGCAGGCTACACTTACATCGCTGAAAGCAAAGGCAAATGCTAATTTCTTATTCATTTTTCGTTTTTGTTTTAGTATGCCAGCCGAAAACAAATAATAATTTATTGTTCCAGACAACCGCCCAAAAAAACAACAACAAAAACATAAATAAATAAATAAAATTACATAAAATACAAAGTGACAAACAGAACACGTTTTACACATTCTCCAGAATGCCTGTCAGCTTATCCATTTGTTTACTTGTAAATCTGCACTGCAGTGTACTTACACATATCTATGCAGTTTTAAAGGCTGCTCACATTAATACTCACCACCTTGCTTCTTTTTTGACAATGTGGATGTAATATTATAGTGTGTTAAAATTGAATGGATATTACTGCCATCTAGAGAAACAGTGGAGAGAATCAGAAGATGTGCTTCCTACTTTAAGATCTTTTTGTAAAACATAAAGTCACCCACTGATGAGACAAGTATTATACACTGTGAATTGATATGAATGTATATTCATTTGCAAATGATTGCATATGTTTTGCTTTTACTAATGTGACCTTTCAGGAATGCCTAACAATAGAGATGCAAAACATAAATATCTATATTTCTATATCTATATTTATCTATATATATATCTATATTTATGTAATTAAATGAATTGTGTTTTCTGGGTGGCATGTCGGTACAGTAATTAGCACTATGATTTCACAGCTCCAGAGATCACTTGTTTACCTGTGTGAACTTTACATGCTTTCCCCGATTGAGTGTATGTGAGTGTGTGTGACCTGTGATTTATTTGTGCCCTATCCAGGGTTAGCTCTTGCCTTGTGCTGATGGTAAGGACCTTGTTCCCTGTAACCCTGAATTGAATTAATTAGGTGATTGATTGGTATTACATAAGCTAATTTACATTACACTAGCTAATTGACTACCATTTCATTAGCTGTTACTGTCATCGGTGTCCTAGTTCAGGAGATAATTCTTTCACTATTTAGATATTTCGATTTTCATTGGCTGTACATTTAAATGTAAGGTTTATATCTTTTTAAGTGGTATTTTTGGAAAGCCGATAAATAAATAAATCCTATACATGTCTCATATATGGTTTTATTAATTGTTTAGACAGTGTTCCCCCATGTGGAACCAGCCATCCTAAAAGATACACGTAGTACAAAGCTGCAGTTAGTAAAAGCTCCTGGCGTTCTCTTAAAAGACACTGAACAGTGCCTATTGCTCCAAGAGAGGATCACATGAAACCTGCTTTATATTTGAAGTTTATCTGTACAGGGCAGAGGCGGTTCTTTCTGTCTCGTTCTCACTCTCTTTAGCTTTAAGCTTCATTATCCTCCTCCTCATTTTATCCTTACTCAGATTTACATATCAAAAAGTATGCTGTTTGCTAACCTCAAATGCGACTTTCCTGAAACATTCCTTGCTAGGCTAATATCCGTAAACCATAAATTACAATTTCAAAGAACAAACACAATGTACTGAAGTGCAAGTATTGACAGTCATAGTCACTGTAGGAAGAAATGAAACGAATGCAGGGGGTGTTGGGGGCATGGCAGGAATAATGTTACAGGCAAGTGCCGGTACAGTTGATATCTGTTTGAAGAGAAAATGAAAGCCATGTTATGACCTTACTTGGTGAGTGTGCTATTATTATTATTTTTTTGTATGTGTGTGTGTGTGTGTGTGTGTGTGTACGCTCATGCAAGTGTGCGCATAAGAAGGAGAAACTTTTGGAAATCAATGCAATTCAGCGTTTTTCAGTGATATATTCTACATCCTTAATAATGCTAATAATA